>OZ038499.1:81915079-81992579 GCA_964036315.1 Acanthosepion esculentum | reverse complement strand
CTTTCTGCTTTATGCCAGCCAGGATATCACGAATTGCCCAGTAAACTTTGTCATTTTCTAAAGATTCAGATTGGAGGACTTTTGATCAGCAGGGAAGAAGAAAAAATAAATAAAAGCAAGGCATAGAGATAACAGTAGCTGTGTAGATAATATAGGTTAAAGAAAGAAATCTTTCGGACTGCAATGATTCAGTTCAAATGTGCCTAAGAAACCATAACACAGCTGATGACACAAGAGTCAAAAAGCATCAGACTTCCGAACAGAAATATGAGGAAAACAGAATCTGGAAATATTTTAATAAATAAATGTTTTCTATTAAATTATCAAAATGGTTTTAATTCTTTTTGATGCTATAAAGTGATTTGTTTCTATTTTCAGATTTAAAAGAAAATAAGCAGAATAGGTTCCTAAAGATTACCTGCCTTTATGGAACCAGTTCCTGGAAATTTGGGAGGCCATTATTGAATATAGGGTATTTAAAAACAACAGTGATAGTAACAAAAACAAAAGCAGTAGAAAACAATGAAGTTGGTTAGGTTAAGCATCATGATATATCAGACGTCAGAAAATTTAAAGTATCTTTTTTCCACTTTGTCATTAACTTTCCTAAAATTGTTCTGGTATACAAAAAAAATTATATATCACATTCTCCAGTGTCTATAAAGTATCTTCGGCATTTCTCTCTATGTATAATTATAATCAACATTTGTCGTATTTCAATTCCTCCCCTATATATGATTCTATCAAAAAACATTTAGTCTGAAGAAGACTTTCCAAAGGACGAAACACAGGATTCCCCACCTCATTTTTTCATTTAATTATCTATATATACATATTTTTTTCCGGGGTGGGGGGTTAATATGGAAGAAAGCAAACGTTTCTGTGGCTAGAATTTCCAGTAATTGGTTTATTTTCTTTGTTCATTTTTATTGTTATTTTTTTTATTGTGACTTGCTAAACCTTGAGAAAGTTCAAGTGAATTTCTGAGGATGATAAAAAGAAAAGACATTGAAATATCAACAAATAAATTATAGTTTGTTATTTGTTAATCAAAGTCAAATTCCCATAGTTACGTACATGCTTCATTTAAAAAGTGTCAGACAGACACAGTTATTAACAGGGAATTGGATGACTTCAGGCCAAAAAATCAAACCGAGTTAGATAACAACCAATATGTTGTCTACTCCATTCAAGATTTTCATTGCTGTTACCCAGAACAACAGGCGAATTGCTCTTTCTAAATGATGAAGAAGAAATGCTTAAGAAGCATCACTTCGGTATTTTGCCAAAAGATATAGGGCAGGTGAATGAGAGAAAGGGACACAGGAAAAGACTGTCCTCCCCACCAATTTTCAAGATGGTGGATATATGCATTGACAACTGATGTTGACAGAGAATTTAAACTAGCATGTTTGATTTGGAAGACACTGGAATCATTTGAAGTTAGATTTTAGCTTATTTTTTGTCATGTCTAGAACAAAAACAAAATTCATTTTATTTTAAAATGATAAAAACAAGGGAAAATAAAATAAATGAATGAGAAACTGAAATAGGAATGATGAAGGAAGTAAGGAATGAAAAAGAGAACGACTGAGATGCAAAGAA
Organism: Acanthosepion esculentum; assembly: GCA_964036315.1. Taxonomy (NCBI): domain Eukaryota; kingdom Metazoa; phylum Mollusca; class Cephalopoda; order Sepiida; family Sepiidae; genus Acanthosepion; species Acanthosepion esculentum. The sequence continues at coordinate 81,990,974 of OZ038499.1, read as the reverse complement.
GAGGGCCGGGGAATGACTGGGAGAGTGAGAAAGGCACACAAGGAATGACTGGGCCAGCAAGTGAGTATGGGGGATGACCAGGGGGTTGAGTGTACAAGGAATGACTAGGTGAGTGAGCATGGAGGTACAGGGAATGTTAATGACTAACAAGGCATGTAATAGGAATAATAGAGAAGATTTTGAGGATAGGTAATGATTGACCCTTGACTTGAAAAGGTCAAGAAGTGTTCAGGAAAAAACCCACACTGGAATCTGTTTCATAAAGTGTCAGTTCTTGGGGGAAAAAGCTGTGTGGAATTTTCTTCTTTCACAGAGGAAATGAGGGTGAGTCAACTCTGTGAAAGTGGCATGGCGTGTCTTCTTAAGGACTGAACACGTAGAACTAAAGAATGGAGCTCATCTGAACATTTGCCAAGGGAAACAGTGATAGGCTTGCGATGTTGTGTTCACATGAAAGACGTTGCAAATTTGGTCGAATTGTGGAAAGAGGATCGAGTTAGGAACGTTTCTGCACTGCTTTTGTAGTGACACCTGGGACCAGCCTGCCAACCTTTACATCTGATTCAGTTTAAACTAAAGTTGGCATTTTCTTGCAAGCAGGACATAATGTTTTCTAAAAAGAAACAAGGTAATTGCTAATAAAACTAAGAAGCCATTAAATTTTGGGTTGACTGTCATTGGCCAGAGTTATGTTTATTAAATGCACTTCATTTCTTGCAAACCATATTAGACTAATTCAGCAGCTTTAAACAAACCAAGTTGAAAGGTTTCATAATATATGAGACTTTGAACCAAAGTTTGACGGCACTAATAGCAACAGTTTTATTTTATTGGTTCAGGCCAAGATTTTAAAAATATTTGAAGTAGACTTTTCCCAAGCAGAGAGTTTTACCGTATATTTGAAAATAAAAAATAGCTCCTGTTTTAAACTCAAATGAAAATCATTATCTTAAAAAAAATTTCTTAAAATCTAAAAATATTTTTATATTTTAAGAAATTTTTTTTAAGATAATGATAAAGATAATTTACAAATACAAACTTTACTAAGTGCCACAAAGGACAGGTAGTTGTGGAGAGCCATAATCGCCCACATCTATAAGGGAGGTGGCGCAGGGAAGAACTAAGACATGAAAATAATACTCTCTACTATATAATAATTGTGCTTGTCTCTCCTTTCGGTAGTTTTCACGGCTGTCATGCCTTGCCAATACCACTTAAATAATAAACTATTCAGTTTTGATCGCATGAAAAGAAAGAAAAAACACTACTTGGTTTCAGTAAGAAAATGAAAGAAAGAAAGGGAAGATAGAAGTGTTTAACATTGCCTGCCAATACCTCATAAATAATGGACTATTCCATCTTTTGATCATGTGGGAAGAGGGGAAAAGACACTACTTAGTTTCAGTGAGAAAATGAAAGAAATAAACAAGGGATAGACATGTTTAATGGCTGTTTCAGTGAAATGGAAAAGTCTTCAATTTCAAACTGTTTCATTTGTACCCACTTCTTAAAAGAATGACCAGCATTCACATTTCTGATTGTTATTGCAATATTTTGTCAAAGTTGTTAAGCTCAAATATTAAAAGATGCGGCAAGGGGAATTTTTAGATATTCTTTTCTTGTCGGACTTGCCGTGAACATTAATTCAAACATTAATTGAAGTAAAGAAAACCGTGAAATTTTTACGGGTTAAAACTAGTAGAACTTAGATTTGACCGAAATAGGTGTTATCTAGTCTGGAAGCCCTTAACATCTCAGCAATTTACTTAACATACTTGTAAAATATACTATAAATAAAAATGGTATACTATCAATTTACAAAGCAGTTCTTTTGCCCAATCAATAAATCAAATACTTTCCACATTTTCCTTTTGTCTTACTTCCCTAGATAAATGTAATTTATCTACCCTAGCATCTACATCATTCCGGCCCCTGTTTTATTCTTTCCCTGGTCCCCCTGGCAAGCAGTTAACGAATACGAGCTAAGACAGAAGGTAAACTGGTAGATTCTTTGAAAGGCTGTGAGGAAAGGAAATGGTTTCATGGATATTTAGACGTAACACAAAGGAAAGCAGTTTCAGTGCACAGGTCAGATTGGTCGGCGATAATTATTCAGTGCATCAGTGGGACCTTGAGGAAATTCCGCACTTTGATTCACTGGCAGTGAGGGTGAGACAAGGCGCATCAGGAGAGTGTGGGGGTAAAACTTATCCTTTTACTCTAACCCAGTGCTTCCCAACCAGTTTTTTTGGGGGGGGGGGGGCACGTCCCACCTAAACATCTCTAAAATACCAATGCCCCCACCCCAATAACATATATTCAAAAAATGAACTCCTATTCACATGGAGGAAGCCTAAAAGACCATTAACTTAGTCTAAACACGCTTCCAAAGAACATGGCATCCATGAAAGTGCAAAATAAAACAATGAAAGGACAGTTGAAGTACTGAAGAAAAAATTACTAAGAAATTGTTAAAAAAATATATATAAATAAAAAGAAATAAATTAAATTCGAAAGCTTTAGCTTCCATTTCTGAAACATGGTTATCACTGTGTAGCGAAAAACCCATATTTTAAATCAATTAATTTATAATTATATATATATAGCTGGCCACTCGTATTTGAGGATACCGGTCTAATAGGGTGGCTAGCCAATACCTATTGCAGACGCTTGTTCAAGCGCATTTGTGTTTGTTCAACTTTCACAGAGCCCACCTTTGGTTTAGACTGCAACTATGCTGAGCAGACCTTAGTTACAGTTTCTGGGAGAAAACGTGTTATCTCGTGTGATCAACATTCTGAACAAGGCTAGCATGCTCAAATCCTCAGTCATGATGACTTGTGACTTTGTGCTAGCACAGCTATCGATGGCCCCTAGGGGTACTGTCTACCCAATTTCACTCACAAGGCTTGGGTCAACCCGTGGTATGGTTTTTCAGACACTTTCCATGTGTGCTGCATCCTGGGATCGATCCCTCCAGTCCGATAACATCAGGAAGTCTTCTTCCTAACAAATCGACCACGGTGAGATTCGAACCTGGGTCTCATGGTCAGAAAGTGAATGTTCTAACCACTTTGCCACGGGCCCATAATTTATATATATATATTAGTACACACACAGGCACAAATATATCTCTTCCCATCTCTTGCTTTCCAATCAATCAACATTGATCTTCAAACATTTATTAAATGCAATGCCAATTGTCATCTTCTGTCTTAATTCCCATTCTTTCTTTTTAATAACATTTTTTTTTCTCATATTCTCTCACCTTCACCCTTGTGTCTTAGCGGCTTTATTACCTTGCTCGGGGTGAAATGATAAAAAAACAAAACAAAACAAAAAAAAAACAACTTAGTAAATCACTATTGTTTAAAAAAAGAAGTTGGATATTCATGTTTGAGTAGACACCCTGATTTTTTAAACAGTGAAAAATTACATCTAGCGTCTGTGAATTTTGGAGTTATAATAAATAAGGTCAGATTAAAATTGAATCCATTAATTTTTATGAATATATATTTTCACTCAGTAAATTTATTAAACAATTATGTCAAAACTTTCATTCATGCAAATAATTACATTTTTAGTAACACAGGCCGAAGGTAGTGGGGAGTGATAAATAAATATCAATAATAAACAGTTGTGTTTTAGAATATTTTAACATGGTAAACAGAAATAAAGTTTTAGTTTTACTTGTTACTGCCCACTTACTTTATCACTACTCCTTTACTAAGAGTTAATCATTTTCTTCGTTAATAAAATATTACAGACAAAAAATAATAAAAAAACAAAATCATAATTTTTAACTATCAAATACTTCCACATATAAGGTGACCTTTAGATAAGACGAGATAAAAAAAATTATAGCTAATTTTCATGAATTTATCCTATAACTGTAGTATATGATGACTCTTTATTGATTATATAAAGCTGATGTTATTGGAAATGTTGTTACTGTGTCTTTAGAAATTCAAAATAAACGAAAGAACAAAACCAATTCTATATCATATTTTTCCTACACGCATCCATTGTTTTGTTTACATTTCATCACAGGATCTCTTGCAAATAACGATTCTTCTTTTTCTATATTTAAGCAGTTACAAACAGCCTGGTGCACTAATGGCCATTTACTTATACTTTATTGACAATCACAAAATACCACTAATAACAGTACAATAATAGTACATTCCATTACTGTGAATGCAATCATAAATCAATGTCTACATTTTTCAGCTGAGCTTGCATGGATACAAGTTGATTTCACTGATATGGAATTAGTCTTCAAATATGCAATTTATTATGAAGCTATGCCAGTAATATATAAGGTAGAAATGATTTTATTATTTTTATTATCAGTTTATTTGATAATGGGAATCTTTTCATGTATGTTATTGGTTATCACACCGCGGCTAAAGTTAGCTTACTGACAAACATCGCACACAATATTTTTTCTTCTTTAGAACTGTAGTATACCGACCCCCCCCCCCAATTTTGGGGGGTGATTTTTGAAATTTCAAGGTCGTCTTGTACACGGAAGTATATGGTATTAAATAAGGGATTTTTCATTATTTTTTTTTTTTTTTTTTTTTTACATAAAATGTTTGTTTACATTATTTACAGTCAGACTGTTGCCCTCATCTTTGCTGGTTTCAGCCATTGTGTCCTCTGGCCCTCATCTTTGTTGTTGCTATCACAACATTTTGGCTGATTAAGGTGGAGGGTACAATGGCCAAAATGTTGTGATACAAAGGTGAGGACAATAGTCTGAATGTAAATAATGCTCATTCCAGAAATTCAGATGGAAAATGTGTTTGATAAAGTTTAGATACCCAATCAGCAAGAAAAGAATTGTCAACAACTGGTAACTAATGCAGGCATTACTGATATAAGGCTAGTATGTGTATAATGTCAATATAGGGCTAATGATTTTACAAGAATAAGATTGTAAATAGATATGATTTTGAATGCTGATCACTTTGCATGCGTAAGGGTCATTAATAGATCCATGGGCAGTACGAGTCACATAGGCATACAGCAAGTAATTATAAACAAATGTGTGAATACAAAAGATTAACATGAAAAGAGAAAGAAAGGAAAATGACCTATTGAGTATTTTGCTTACACATCCATGCGATACTTGCAGTTGCCGACTGATTTCACATGGACGGACACCTTGGAGAGCCAGTTGAAGAATTTGAACCCGAAGATGGTCAGGCAATGGACGTCCATTAGTGAATTCACGTCCATACTGGTTAATATTTCGGCCACCTACAAAACAAAATAGAAAAAAAATTAAAAATATGCCATTTCCTAAAAACACATGTAAGAAAGTGGAATGAAAATTTTAAAATCTCTTTTTTTGTCACAATAATTACACCTTGCTGCAAAAAGATGCTTGAAAGGAAAAGAATAAAGTTATCATTTCTTTCTTCATTTTTTTTTCACCTTATTCTACAAGTGATAGGCATAAAGTAAAATCAACAATAACAACTGATGAAAAAAATTATATATATATATATATATATATATATATATATATATATATATATATTAATTCATTGGTATATAATCCAAGTGAAACCTATTAACACAATATAAAATATTAAAACTGATTTACACATAGAGCTCAATGTTTTTATAATAAACAGAGCAATATGTTTCAAGCAACTGAAATTAAGATACAATTATGTAAATGATCATTTCCACCTTGTAAATTTTTTTATTTTTTTTTGTTATTTAAAAAATTTATCATCCATTGACTGTTTGAAAAATCCTGTAAATCTAATTTTACAAGGTGAAAATTATCATTTGCATAATGGTATCTTAATTCTGATTGTATGAGATTATATTATATATATACATATAACACAGTCGAATACTTGATCATGAAAAGAATTATTTCCAGAAATTCCATTTATATCCCAAGCCGTCATGGCAATTAATGTGGAGAGCCATGAAAAAAGAAAAAAAAAAATGAGGGAGCAAAATTAATTAAAAATGAAAAGGCATTTTCCTTCCTTTTTTTTTTCTTCCAGAAATTAACAGAAAATTATAAAACACTTTATTTTAACTGGAGTTATTGAAATGGGCTACGTTTTATATTCAAATCTATATTGTGTACTGTGTCGTCGTCTGTATTGCAATCTTACTGCATATATGGTATTAACAAAATGACGATTTCTTTTTCAGACTCATTTTATTAGAGGAGAGTGACAGATGTGGCACTTTGGCACTTTAAATTCTAATAGACAGTGGGAGGAATGATTTCAATAGAACGCAAGTTGCTCATTGGCTTAGTGTCCTTCTGCATGTAGTCTTAGCTTGTCCCCAGAACCTGGGTGTGAAACACATATTGATGCTTCAAAATTCTAGTGGCCCTCTGTTGAATTCATACCATTTTTGGACTTATATCCAAAATCCAAACAATGACAATTCATCACTGTCAGAATACGATGTCTATGAGTGATTGGTCAGAATATCTCATAGGTGTGGTATTCTGACCAATCGCTGTCCATCCTGGCACCAGGTTTTGCATTTTGCAACAATCATTTACTTGGATTGAGGATAGGTAAATATTAGTGATTTATATTTGAGTTTGTAAGCATTTACTTTGTTCAGGGATAGGTATATATTGGTCATTTATATGCGAGACTCTAGACTTTCACTTGGTAGGTTACTTCCTCCCAAAAAAAGCAGAATTTGCATACAGTGTGCATATGTAACAATATAGAAGTGAAATAAGCAAATAACATTTCAATGAATATCAATGCATACATGCACATGTATTCAGTTACCATTTATAACAAGATCTGCTTAACGGTTGAGACAATTGGATATTTTTCTATTTGCAGTCAGGATCTGGACCCAAGTAAAAACCAGAATTTCAAATGGTAATTTTCAAGGCAGACTGGCTACTGATAGAATATTATTAATTTTACTTTACAGGCAATTTAACTGTATTGTTTCTAAGTTTGTGTTTCACAACATGTACATTCTTTAGTATTTTTCATGTCGATCCTCTTCAAGTGCCAGACTCAACCATCATCTGCAAAAGAGCAGAGAATTTACTGACCAAAACGTTGCGCTAAAAACTACAAAGAGGAAAAGAATAATCCCTTAAATCTATGAAATAAAGAAAATAGTTCATCTGAGAATGTCCAACAATTCAATTAGGTCCACAAATACTATTGGCTTAAACACTATGTCCCTGCATTTTCTTCCTTTTTATAAAAGAGCAGAGAAGTCGGTGAACTGGAAGTTGATCGTGATTGCACTATAAAGACCTAAGGAGTTCTTTCGCCAAAGTGGGTAAGGATAGATTTCCATTATGAGAAGAGTTGTAGGTGACAGATGGCACATGTTGATATCTGATCAACATCAACCGGGTCGCTGTGGAGAAGGGGTGCAATGTTGTAAAACCTGAAACGCCTAATGATCCATAGCTAAAAACATCACTGATGGGCACCAGATGTATTGCATGAAGTGTAAAAGAATTGTATAAATTGGATGAACAGGTAAGAAGAAAGAAAGAAAAAACAGAGAAATTTCATATTTTTTAAAAAGGATAATTTTTTATGCTAATTTTCACTCCACCAGAAAAAAATTATCTCCATGTAGTGCCACAGGTCACCGAAAATGAAAATTTCCTCTCTCATTTATACAATAATTTGTTGAAAATTGTATTATTTTTTTTTAATGCATATACTCATGTATAAGCCCACTTCATACATAGTGTGACCTCTGAATTTTTGTGAAAAACATGATTTTTTTCCATATATCTCGTAGATAATGTGACCCCAGCTTTTGAGCAATACTAGCAGGCCGACTGTAGTCAAATATTGCAGTACTGTGCATCATCCTGGGCATATTTTATAGCAAATAAATGGCCTTCATTCTTTTTTGTACAAAGCTAAGTTATTCATAGATTTTAAGCGGCACGCATAGTGAAATGCTTTGCTGTTCATGTAGCAACATTAAGAACGGATCTAGGCGCCATGAGAGTTCGGCTAAAAGAGCTTACCTGTAGCGTTAAGGTTAACGAAAGGTGTACCATGGGAATGTATAGGCCTACCGGGTAGGTTACAGTCACCAAAAATGCATGAATTTTAACCCCTCCAAAAAATTTACCCATGCAACTGGTCACTGAAAATTAATGATTTTTAAACTTTCAAAAAGATTTTACCTGTGTATAGTGCGACCCCATATTTTTTACATTAAAAACTGATCATAAAAACTAGAACATATACGGTATATACAAACAAAAAACTGCAAAAATGGTATTTTAACCCTGGTAGATTATTAAGAAAAATAAAAGAAGTGAAGAAAACAAATTTCTAAATTTAATATTTTTTGAAGGTATGATCTCGACACATTCCAAAAATCAAATTGTTGCCATTTCTCAATTCTTTTCCCTTTGAAAAGTATTCATGCAGGTATAGCACTTTCTTTGGCTTGTTCTTCCTGCTTTAATTGCAGGTAAATACCCTAGAAAAGGATGTAACCTCGTGGAACTTAATAAGTAATAATCTCACGGATCATAGAGTTGTCGACCAGTTGTCAAGACTTGTCCCAGAGTTAAAATGATGAATGAATGATGACCCTTTCTTTGGAAAAAGTATTTAAAATCATTAATTGAAGATATCTGATGACATCCAATGAAACATTAATCCTGGATGCGTGTGGTTTAAGAGTTAATGGTCAGAAAGAGGAAAAGAACAGTTTCCAAAATCTAAGATATAAAAATTCTTCATTTGAGAACAGTAAAATTGATAGATTTGTTTTTTATAGCTTATCAACCTTTTACAGGTTATTTAAAATCAGAAAATATTTTTAGATTGTAATTTTTATTTTTTTTAGATAATGATTTTGTATTAAAATTCTTACTAATTAACCCATAGCTGAGGGAGAAGAGGTGTATTTTCCATGGGTATTTGCATGTAAATGAATATAAACAACCCAACTGAAATTGGAACTCTGCTCTCTGATTAACAATTCTGAGCCATTATCCATCACGCCACCTGCACATCCAAGCTTATAGTACCTGGTCTTCCCAAGCAGTCACTCATCTAGGCACATAAATGCCGAATGTTTCTTGCAATTCTCTGAATGTTTTTTTTTTATGATGTTCAACTCGACCATGCATCCTACCATATTTTGTGCCATAATCTGAATTTCATTAATGAGAATTACACTCATTTAATAACAGTCTTCTCTAAACTCAGCAAAGACAAGGCACCACTTGCATGTGTCATGTCCAATAAGATGGAAGACAAACAACAAACACGTCAAAAAGAATACTGAGTCTAGTAAGTGGTGGTCTTCTGTCTGAAGTTGAAGACATAGGAGAAGGTCATCTTGTATTTCCAAGAAAAAAATTCCTAGATCATGTATATTATGAAAGATATTGTCAAAATCTAAGGACAAGTGTAAGGAGAAAATCCCACAAAAACCCTTACAAAAAGATGGAAAGAATTAAAAACATTCCAGAAAAAGTATCAGTAAAAAAAAATCAACCTGAATAAGAATGTGAAAAGCTGAAAAGACACGCATACACACATAACAAATGTCGTCCTAGTCTTAGGTTGACTATGCACATATCTTATAGATGTGTCAGCCAGAAAATTAAATCTTGCATATTTACAAATCTACCATTTACCCATGCATTGAATACTGCTCTCATATCTTGTCTGGAGTTCCTGCTATACCTCTTGAGATTCTTGACAAAATCCAAAGAAGGATCTGCAATGTAATCGATTCTGACTTTGCATCATGACTCCAGTCACTTTATCACCAATGTGGCATGGCTTTCTTCTGTCTTTCCTACAAATATTTTCATGGCAACTGCTCTGACAAGTCTTTTTCCCCTGGTGCCTGGACTACGTGAGTTTAAGTGTGCTACTAGTTTGTTGAAATGGTTAAATGCAACTGTCACTTCTACTCCGACAGTTTTTCTCACACTTCCTGCCTGCGGAACTCCCTTCCATTTACTTGCTTCCCTGATAACTACAATCTTCAAAAATTTAAATGCAATGTCAACTGCCATCTTCTTGAATCCCATTCACCTTTTGTCATTTCTTCAATCCTCCCTATACACAGTCTCTATTTCACTTTCATTCCCTGTAACCCCCTGTATACTAGTGGCATTCCCATCTTGTTTGGGGTGAAATGATTAAAAAAAAATAAATAAATAAATATTTTTATCAAGATTTTCTAAAAAACATTTCTAAAATAATTTCATTCATTTGTGAAAAGTCCCTAAAGCTTCATTAAAATCAGACAATTATTTTGATGTTTGCAATAATTTCTGAATCAATGTATTTTTCACTACAAAAAAAGATGCTAAAATTTCCAATACTAATCACTGATGAAAAACAAAATTTTAACCAAAATTTCAAATGTTCTAAAAAGGATTAAAAAATATAATTAATTAATTAAAAAAATCCTTTTTTTTCCCCCCCCCTCTTTTAATAAAGATTTTGGTGATAAAACTGTTTTTATTAAGTTTAGGGCATTTTTCATCACAGTATGCTCATTTTTTTTTTTTTTTTTAGCAAATCCATGGGGGGTACCTACAATTGTCCTAGTTCTTGCTTGATTACACATACATTATGGACATGTTACCCAGAAAATTAAGTACAGCTGTAGATTAGGGATATATGTGAACTATTTAAGTTTTATTTTTTGAAAATTAAAAATTTTATTTTAAAAAAGATTTAAAATTAAATTTGTAAAAAAGCACATGGTAAATTAAAGTCGTGGTAAATTAAATCTTGTGGTGAAAGCAGAATTTTACTGATTGGACAAAAAAAGATTTTAATTTCCAAAAGTCAATACCATTCAGTGGTAAAGGTTATTTGACACCTAACAACAGACAACTGCTTTTATCTAAGATGACCCCCCCACCTCCAATCCGTCTATGTCATATTCTCTCTATTTTTCTGTTCCTCTCTCTTTGTCCCTATCTCTTTCTATCTACAATGACCAATCCTGACAAGTGCATTAATACTCTATATAAATGCTTAGTTATAAGCACTCAACATCATACAGACTTGATGAAGAAGGATTGCTATCTCAGCCGAAATGTCACGTTAACAAAAGATAAGATTAAGATAATAGTTTGAATAAAATATAGAATAATGAAAATATTTATTTTTCCATGAACTAGGAAACCTGAAAAATGATTTAGTTGAAATAAGAAAAACAAACAAAATAAAGCTCATTACCTGAAAGATCTACGAAATAAGGAAAATATTTTTTAAATTTATTGCCTCCCCGTTTTTTTTTTTTTTGATCAGGAGAGGAGGTTAATCCCTGGTTTCCTAGACCCTTCTAAAGTCTACTTCAATTCTATACTTCTAATGTCTCCGCCTAAACTCAGAGATTTTATTTACTATTTATTTATTTTTCTTTTCCTCAGAAGGATTAGATTGGTTGTCCAGTTCGCACACCACCTTGGTCTTTTGAACAAGAATAGGGGTTTATCCCTTACTCCCTGTTTAGGATTAGGTTTCCGGTTCCTTCTTGGGTCTTTTTGTTCTCTTTCACTCCAAGCAGTCCCTTACATCTTAGAGGCATTGTTGCCTTTTTCAAAAAAAAAAAAAAAAAATTCTTACTGTTTTCTTAAGGTTGTGATTAAAGAGTTTACCAACCCACAAGTAATAAAATAATAATAAATAATAATGCCGATGAAGACTACTATTAATACTAATACAAATGATGATGATGATAATGCTAAAGTATGATGGAGAAGAAGGAACTGATACTGAACCAGGCATAGCTCTCATGACTTCTGATCTTAATTAATTGGGTGGGTGGGTGCTAAAATGTACGCGTTTGGTTTGGTGAATTAAGATGGCCTACAGCTAATATCACATTCAGGACCACAGGGTTGCTTGTGAGTTGCCTAACCTTATCCAATTAGGTATGTTGCCTAGGGTCTGACACAAATGCATCTCTGTTCATGAGCAAGAGTTGTGAGTGAGCATTATGGCTGAGTGTTGATAGGGTTCTTAAGTTTAAAGGATGAAGCATTCAAGTTGATTTGGGAGTTATGAATCGATATTTGTAAGCACCCTCAATCAGAGACCATCTGAGCAGACTTGGTTACCCAATCTGGAGGCATTTCTAACTGGGTCCCACCTGAAATGTTAGGTGATGCTTTTATCAAAACCTGTCACCATACTGTGCACATTTGGATGTGATGCAGGCACTTTGTGTACCCTTATCAGTCTGGATACATATTGAGTTTTGCATATTTGTATCCCAGCCGGGCGCGTCGCCGAGTGGTTAAAACATTTGCTTTCTGACCATGAGACCTGGGTTTGAATCTCACCAGGGTCGATTTGTCAGGAAGTACACTCCCTGATGTTATCAATCAGGAGGGAGCGATCCCAGCGTGCGGCCCCTTTGGAAAGTGCTGAAAACAATACCACGGGTTGACCCAAGCCTTGAGAGTGAAAATGGGTAGATGGAACCCTTGGGGGCCTTCGATAGCTGTGTTAGCACAAAGTCACAAGTCATCGTGACCGAGGGTTTAAGTGTGCTGGCTTTGTTCAGATTGTTGATCACGCTAAATAACACACTATCTCTCAGAAACTGTAACTAAGGTCTGCTCAGCATAGTTGCAGTATAAATCACGTGTGGGCTCTGTGGGTGTTGAAGAAACACAAATGTGCCTGAGTGAGCGTCTGCAATAGGGATTAACTAGCCACCCTAATAGACAGGTATCCTTCAATACAAGTGGCAAGCTATTATTATTATTTGTATCCCAACATTGTTTTTTCGGATCGCTACTCTTTTTTTAATAGTAACGATGGAGAGGGTATTGACTCTAAGCATAATGGGGGGGGGCATAAAATAGAGTCAAACTACTAATAAAACAATAATAGTGTAAATGTTTTACTAAAAAGTATTTTCATTGTTATTTAAATTTTTTTTTAATCATTTCATCCCAAGGAAGGCAATAAAGCCGCAAAGATGCAAGATGGCTACTGAGTGTGAGAGAATATTAGAAAAAAAATACATTTTTACGGAGAGAGAACAAAAAAAAAAAAACAAGAATTATCTGAGAATTAAAAAAATAATATTACTTTTTTTTTTAATGTTTTTAATAATTTTGGTAAAATAAATTTTGCTTACCATTGTAAACATGTGGGGAGGGTGAGAAACTTTCTTAAAAACATCCTTTTCTCAGAAAAATGGAAATAAAAACAATATATACTAAATTATGCAAAACAAAATTCATTTTTAAGAATTCCAATCCTAATTTATTTTTTCAATGAAAAATTTAAACATTAATCCACAAGATTTAAACTAATACTTTTAATTAGCTACCATCAATTAAATAAGTCATTAAATAACACAATGTTCCCACAATGTTGTTTATAACTTAATTTTGATGGAAATTTTCAATAATTTCTAAAGAGACAGACAACATTCAACTTACACAAATAACAAATGACCTTAAAAAAGAAAAAGAAAAAAAAGAAAAAGAAAAAAAGAAAAAGAAAAAAAAGAAAAAAAGAAAAAAAGAAGAAAGCAAAAAGAAAGAAAAAAAGAAAGAAAAAAAGAAGAAAAAAAGAAGAAAAAAAGAAGAAAGAAAAAAGAAGAAAAAAGAAGAAAGAAAAAAAGAAAAAAAGAAGAAAAAAGAAGAAAGAAAAAAAGAAGAAAGAAAAAAAGAAGAAAAAAGAAGAAAGAAAAAAGAAGAAAGAAAAAAGAAGAAAAAAAGAAGAAAGAAAAAAAGAAGAAAGAAAAAAGAAAAAAGAAAAAAGAAGAAAGAAAAAAGAAAGAAAAAAGAAGAAAGAAAAAAAGAAGAAAGAAAAAAAGAAGAAAAAAAGAAAAAAAGAAGAAAAAAGAAGAAAGAAAAAAAGAAGAAAGAAAAAAGAAGAAAGAAAAAAAGAAGAAAGAAAAAAAGAAGAAAGAAAAAAGAAGCAAGAAAAAAAGAAGAAAGAAAAAAAGAAAGAAAAAAGAAGAAAGAAAAAAGAAAAAGAAAAAAGAAAAAAGAGAAAAAAGAGAAAAAAAGAAAAAAGAGAAAAAGAAAAAAGAGAAAAAGAAAAAGAAAAAAGAAAAATTACAGAAAAGATATTCTATTGAAACAAACTGTTTTGTTTATCTTATTAGAATTAAAGAACACTGTAAATCATTGTTATTTTCTTAAAACCATAAAACAAAAAAATAAAAAAGAATTTCACTCAAGCAAAATTGAAATTAATGTCATGGGGGTAAGTAGAAGATTTCCTAAAACATCTGAGATAAGAATAAAAAGAAAAATCTATTGGCTTTTATTAAAATATAGTAGTATGTCTATAAGAGACACACAAGATCAGACAACAGATACACACTGAGATAAATAGGTAGATATGAAGAGACTAAGATAGATAGATAGATAGATAGATAGATATGTACAGACTGAGATAGATATCTCAAAGCAACCATGGACTTACATGCCCACAATAAGACATAGTATTAAAAGGATGGTTTTTCCCATGATGCCGCTGTTATTATAATTACCTTCCCTCCTTGGCAATGTTCGTTTTAAAAAGTGATGATTAGAATTGAAATAAAACCTAAACATATAAAAGTGAATTTATACATTTTCTTTGTTCTTGAGAACTGACTACAAAAATAATAAACACTATTTATTTATTATATTCTTTATTGGAATGGTTGGCAAATGTTATAAAATGCTAAATTATGAGGATTTCCTAAGCAAATGTTTATAAATTTATTTCTTTATAAACTGGTAAATATTGCATTAGTTCTAATTGTATTAGTTTTTAGAATGTTGTAAATACGAAATTATTCTTGTAAATAATCTAATAGCGTTTAATATTTTTCTTGTTGATATTCAAGAACAAAAAAAAAAATATAAATTTATTTCTGACATGTATTTAATTTTTATTCCAATTCTAATCATCACTTTTTAAAACAATAAACATTGCCAAAGAGTGAAGATAGTTAAAAAGAAAAAGTGGTGCCATGGCAAAAATCATCCTTTTGACATTGTATCATATTGCGGGCATATTTAGCCATGTTTGCCAAAAAGAAAATTCTAAAAAAGTGATTAGTGACAGCAGTTAAGCAATTGTAAAGCTTAACTTAATCTTTGAAAAAAGTATTTACAAATATTTTAAATATTTAAGAAAGCCTTCAAATTTTTATAGAAATAAGTGTTTTATAACAAAATAAAACTATTTCACTTAATCAACACTATATAATAATTACCGTTGTGTATTTATTTGTATCTTTCATGTCATGCACTATGTAATTTTATTAAGACACAAGGTCATTCATTTCCTCATGTTGATATCTATTTATCAACCTCAGTGTTTGCTCCTGAACAGTTGAACATAGTGGTCAGGAGAAGGAAAAAAAAAATCTCAAAACAAGCACAAAAAATAAAGATAATCAAGGCAATATTCTTCAAGATCAGAATTTTCACAAGAAATGTTGTGATAAAGGAATTAATTGACTAAACAGTTCATCAGTAGCGTCTGTTTAAGTTGTGACCTGAAATGACTTCTGAGATCCGCAACACATGAACTGAGGTTCTTTTTCCATTTTAGCAGTTCGATATCCAAAGTAAAAGACAACCAAGGAAATTTTTTTAAAACATGTTTTAGAAACAACATATTAAGGGAACTAATTGTGTAAACACTTCAGTGACTCCTGCTTAAAGTTGTGAATTCTGAACGTCATGTAATATAACAAAATACATATAATTGTTATGTCTATATAATAAATGAAACTTATACTCATCAGGAAAAGACAGTTGAAATTTCTAGGAAAGATTATGAGGAAAGAGGGCTTGGAAAATCTGATACTCACACAAGAGATTGAAGGCAAGAGGAAGAGAAGAAAACAACAGATAAAATACTTAGCTTGAGTAAATAGATGGTGGAACAAGGTTTAGGAGAAATAACAAAAATTTATTAAGCGCTATAAAGGACAGAAAGTTGTGGAGAGCCATGATTGCCTATGTCCTGAGGGGACACGGAACAAAGAAATAATCCTCTATTTTAGTTGTGAATTCTGGATCTTTGGTATCTCAATACACAGTTTCAAAATTTTTGTTTCATTGCATCTCAACCCCAAAATTTTCTCACAATTGTTATCCTTTTTGACGGTATGAGTACACTAGCAATAAAATAATGTGCATCTATTTTAATTATTAAACTACTTTCTGCTTCTGAGGGAATTATGTCGTAAAATATGGCATGGGCATGTCGAGTTGGACAGGAGGAATCACTTAACTGATTGTTCTTGCAAGAACTCCAAGGTAAGAGGCAAAGAATGGAAAGAGACGGTAGGAAACAAAACAAAACTGCCTCAGAAACCACAGCATGGCAAGCAGCACACAACTTGAGGAAGAAAATGTCCAAGGGACCAACTTCACAAGACACCAAGTCTTGTCCAATGACTGTTGGTTTTCCTGTTGCTTTTATGGAAAGGGGACAGTTGACAGAAACCCGAATGTTGACAAGTTGCAGAGAGGCCTGTATTTGGACATTGCATATTGTTTTGTTAATGAGGAAAACCCAGATATAACTGGTTTCCATAGACACGCAATTTGAGGCCAGTATTGCATCTGTCTGACATGTTTGCTACAAATTAAAATAGTCAAATTGCTTAACCAATCATCTATTATTTACATTTGAACTAATATCCTCATCTTTGTTATTATCACATTTTAGCTCCAGCCATCTTCAGGTGCCTGTGGATCCGGAGTAACCTTCAAGCTGAACCCTTTATTTAATCACAAATGTAAACGGCTCTTCTTCCATTGGCCATGTCTAGAGATATCTTCTCTTAGTACTGCTCAGTTATTTGTTGTCTTGTTTCCAGTGAGCTTGTGTCTGTCGTACTCAATTGACCCACGGAGTAATGGTTTAATCAACTAGACCAGTCATTCTCAAAGTGGATAGTATAAGCACACCCCCACCTTTTTGTTATTTAGTTTGTATAACAAAATCAAATGGAGAAAGAAAGATTGTATTGTAGCCATCTTTCAAGTAGGAGAGGGCCTACCCATAAGAAAAAAATCAGCATTCAAAATTCGAGCTTCAAGCTGGTTTTGAATATCAACAACAGTACTAGTGTAAAACACCCAACTAAAAAGTAAACTTAATCTGTACATTATTATAAAGAAGAAAAATAATTTAATTATTTTTTATTATTCATCTTAATTAAACGAAAAGGTAATGAATAAAAAAAAGAATTTTTTCCCAACATAACAGATTTTTGCCAATTACAAAACACTTGGCACATTTTCATTCATCATTTTTTTATCCAATCGAATCTTTCAAAATAATCATATTAAGTTGTCAACAATAGAACACAAGAATAGTGAGATTAAATGATCGGCGGATAAAGAACTGTCCTGATAGCTTTGGTAACCTAGTTAGTTAAGGCGTTGTCCATGAAAGACCGACTCTTGAAGTATGGGATGCAAGTTTGTGTTTATTCCAAAATTCTTATTCTTGCAATTTACTTCAAAACTAATTTATTTAAAAAAATTTAAAACTATTTAAAAACAAAAAAACATTTAAAACTAATTTATTTTTTTAAAATAATGAACAATTTAGAACTAATTTATTTTAAAAAATCTAAACTGAAATGTTTATTCTGCGTGAAAAATCTTTAAATTCCATAACTTTTTCTCTTTTCAGAACAATTATTTATTGTTTAAGTGATTTAAACAAATGTATTCCACTAAACTTTTCTTTATTTTTTTTTAGTCAAAAATTACTGAAACATGATTGACAATAAAATTGTAAAAAAAAGGAAAAAAGATTTTTATTGAATGTTGGTAGATGTCTCAAGATTTCTATTCCTTTCATCAAAGATTTGCTTTTCAAGTTCATAAATGCCATAGTACAAAATAATAATTCAAACTTCTTAGAGAGAAAAGATAATTCAATAAATCAAACTTCTGAGAGGAAGAGAAAAACAACAAGAAACAGGTTAGTGTAACATACAGTTGTTGTAATTCTGTAAAATTATTATTACACCCTGAAGAGGATTTAACTTGTTTATTTAAATAAATGAAAGGAATAGAAGCCACAAAACAAGTACAAACATTCAATAAAAATATGTCATACAATTTTTGTCCACAATTATATCACTTCATTTTTATCGTACTATTCTTGTCCCTACCTATCCTGCAAATTCGGATTTAAATTAGTAAATCTTCATTGTTTAACATAGAAAATATTAAAATAAATTTACTAAAATTAAAACAAATTGATTAAAAAATCCTGAAAGTTAAGAGTGGAGGTGGGAAAAGGCAGAAGATGCCAAAGGCGCAAAACAAAATATAAGAAAGAAAAATACCATAAATCCCATAAACAGTTACAAGTCCTGTCATCTGACCTTTTAATATGGCCAAAATTAGACCAAGTAATTTTCATTTAATAATTGCTTATGCTTCTATCAATGGACATTACTTGATATCAAATGGTAAGTGTATAATAAGTGGGTCAGAAAGTGTTACTTGTAATCTAAACTCCATGATCCCTGCAACTTCCAGCATGGATCTGAAACACTTGGGACGAGACGACTTGGACATATAACAACTTGATGCCATTCCTGTCCTATAATAGCTGTTCCAAATTGTGTATGAAATGAGTAGGAATATGTAACAAATATTATGGGACAGAGGCAGTATTTAAATAAAATCTGATTAAATAGTTTTTTAAATAAACAAAAGAAATAGAAAAAGTAAAGAAGGAAGAGGGGAAGTTAGGGAAGAAGGAAAAAAAAAAAGAGAAAAAAGTAATTATGGTTATATTTTGATTTGTCTCATATTTCTTATTTTAGAAAAAAAAAAGTTGACAGCATAAAATCTTCCATCTTAATAAAAATAGATTGGAATAATTGTTAGGAAAATAGCAGAAAACAGCCTTGCATTGGATTATTTCAATTATATATCTCATAGTAAAGAGAAGGCAGAGATCCCATAATAAATTTAACTTGTATAATAAAATAAAAATGCATATATATATATATGTGTGTGTGTGTGTGTGTGTGTGTGTGTGTGTGTGTGTGCATTTTTATTTTATTAAACAATTTACATATATAATGGGATCACTGCCAGTTATTTACTAAGCTTTATATTATATTATATTATATTATATATATGGATTTTTTATTTTTTAATCTGATAGATTTTTATTACTTTATTTTTAGAGGATACTTGTCTCTAAGTATTTTCATTTATTAATTTTCGTAGATGAAAATAAATAAATATACTGTTTAATAAATGGAGGGTCTACTCAAATAAGAGTATCCACTAAAAGTAATGTTTAATGTGTGTGTGTGTGTGTGTGTGATGATATATATTTTTATACATCAGGAACTATATTGGAGAAATTGTACGACAATGTGGAAAAAGTTAATTTGTGACACATTTCGTACTTCAGGACTTCACTGGACTAAATTTGTTATGTTGCTATGACTACACATGCGCAAGGATGAGGGATGCTGGGAAATTTATATTTTTTTTTTTTTATATATCTAGCCAAATTCATTTAGAGTCTTTTCCTTTCCATCACTTTTGTTAGTAAGTATCACACACACAGTGATAATAGAAGCTTTGCCAGGAATGGTGAAATGTTGTAATAGCCTAGGCACAAATTTATTGTAGGTGACCTTTTGATCAAGGCATTATATATATACATATACATACATACATATATACATATATATATATATTTTAAATAAAAATAAAAACAGACCACTTTAAGGTTCCATGTAATAAATTATTTCGCCACAGCCCTTTTAAAGGACCGCGGATCATCAGACTTTACTTCCAAAGGTTGAAACGAAAAATGAAAAGAAATTTACACATTTTTGACAGGCAGTACTAAGCATATGTAAATTAACGAAGTGAGGAAGTGAGGGGGGAGAGAGATATGATTGAATTAGATGTAAAATTTCTATTCTCTCAAATTTAAATTGTTTGAGTAAGTCCAGACATTGACACATTAAATCAATTAGCTTTTTATTTTTATTTAAATTATTAGCTCTGATTTACATTGAGCTCTCTGGATTTTATCGTCCTTGGGTTTACCCATAAGGATTACCTAGTTTTTCGTAAACTAACTAGGTATATATATATATATATATATATATATATATATGAAGATTTAAAATCCCCAGAATCCCTCATTTGTACGCATGTGTAATTGTACCAACATAAATTTAGTCCAATGAAGTCCTGAATGATGAAATGTGTCACAAGTAAACCTTTTCCACTTTGTCATACAATTTTCCCATATTATATATATATATATATATATATATATATATATATATATATATATATACACACACACACACAGCATAATAAAGGCAAAACAGGGACACTATAAAGAGAGTGCTTAATATAAAATATACAAAACAAAGCCAATATAAAAAAAGCACTAAAACAATGCTCATGTTATTACTTTCTGCAACTAAAAGGCTCATTTACTTAGATATACTCAGTTCCTTATAAGAACAGAGCCTCTGAGTGTTCCTATGAAATTAAGTCAGAGAAAAGCAGTAACATGGGCATTGTTATATTTTATTTCCTTCATATATAACCTGGTGAGATGCAATTTCCACTAGAGCAGCTCCTTCACAGGAACCACTGTGGAACTAACTCCCAAGAGGTTGCTCTCCCAATCACTACAATCTTAACCTGCCTGTTCAATTCTAGGGTTAACTGCTATCTTCCACACATACCTGCATAAGTTGTGCTTCTTACTCTGTAACCCTCTACCCTGTGTGGCTCTTGGGCCTTGTACAGGATAAACACTAGTGAAAAATAAATAAATATATGTGTGTGTGTGTTTCAGTGAATGAATGTGAGACAAGGAAAATCTTAAACTGTTCAAATCTAGGGTTTTAACCATTATCTTCCACACATATCTACATAAACTTGTAATATATATATATATATATATATATATATATATATATATATATATATATTTTAGAATTGGACATTGTCCGACAATTTATTTAAAGACATTTATATTATGTTTAACGTTCTTTTTATAGATACAAGTATTTAAGCAAATGCTCTGTTTTATAATAAACAGTATTAAAATGTAAAATGTTATTTAATACTGTTTATTATAAAACAGAGCATTTGCTTAAATACTTGTATCTATAAAAAGAACGTTAAACATAATATAAATGTCTTTAAATATATATATATATATATATATATATATATAAAATGTGGAGTAGACATCATGTATCATGTGATCTAAAAACCCGGATCTATGAACACAAGAGAGAGTTGTGTTTAGGGAGACATTCTAACTCTCATCTTATATTGAGACGACGTGGAACATAACTTTGATTTCACTAATACCCGTCGAATTAAAAAAAAGAACAATCCCTTAAGGAGAAAATATATTCATAGAATTACTACCAACTACAAACACTCATTTAAAACATTAATTTTATATATATATATATATATATATATATATATATTAGTCCTTTAATAAAAAAAAATAAAAAAATAAAAATTAAGGTAGTGTAGAATTGTCTGCAAAGCTTTTTCGCCCAAGCACTTTTGCCCAATTCATCAGCCATTTTCAAGCAGTGCATTATTAATGTTTTCAATATTTGTGTTCTAATTTGTATTGTATGGAAGTAGTAGCAATTCCAGACTGTGCAAGAGAATGAGGCCATGACTCCATGTTTGGGGGGGGGGTTCTCTTAATAGACCACCAACGCATTAATGTAGCAATTTAAACAAAGTAAGGTTTAGGTCTACACGCACACAATCATATACAAAAACAAAATATATAAAATGCAAAACAATTTACTCCCAATTATAAGAGGAAGGTTTCAAATTTTCAGTGTTTTTAAGATATTTCAAGAGAAGATTATTGCTGTCAAATTTTTTTTAAATAAATCCGTTGAAGTGGACTATTTTTTTTTTTTTTTTTTTAACAACAAGCCTTGTTTGAGCTTTAAGTAAAGAATGAACACATTATCCATGGCTTGAGAGTCAAGCATACCAACAGTGTGTGTTTAAAGTAATTGAACTTCATGGAACAACTAGAAAAAAAAAAAGACTTCCTTTTAGTTTATATAAACAAACATAGCAATCAAGTAGTAGGTGGTGAGGGGTGAAAGTCTACACAGGCCAGCCAATCCAGTTAAGCCTCTTCTACAAAGTCTGTTTTCTCATCTCAACCAAAACTGATAAAATATTTAGAATTTGGACTTCACTAAGAAATTTTGCATTTTGTTTGCCTAGTTCAGTTAAAATTATAAACAAATATTTAAAAAAAAAAAAAAACAAAAACAAAAAAAAACAGGCATAATATTTAAAATCCAATTTAATTTAAAAACTTTGATTTGACTATGATGGAGTTGTTAAAGCTGAAAAATGTGTGCATGTAACTTAATTTTATCATTTGTCACTTCAAAAACATGAATGTAAATGTGGGATTGGTGGTATGTTTTGTCATATGTCCTGATGAATCCAGGTAAAAAAAAAAGAAAAAAAAAGGCACAGGGACAAAGAAACAGGACAAGGTTAGCCCACAGCGGACAAAATCCCAACCTCTTCTGATCGGAAAGGTGGGCAAAAATCTCATAAATAAATTGGAAATTCAAGGAACTTTCAATTCGAAATTTTATGTCAAACTGAGACTTTCTTCACATAAAGTCAGGTCTTATGGGATATTAGGTCTCCTAATTATGAATTATATTGAATATGTGACTGTAGCATTGTTAGAAAACATTTAAGACTTAATCTATCTTTGTATATGATCTCAGTGGTTTTTTCGTTTTGGCACAAACTTTTAAAAACACCCAACTTATGGTTTTCTTAACTTAAAGTTGTGTCTTATGGGATACTAGAACACCATAACTAAGGAATGTATCGAATATGTGTCCATAGCATTGTTAGAAAACATTTTTTTTTTAGAGGTTGGTTTGATTTATGAATTTCTGTTGGAACTTATGAAGTACCTGACAGAAATAGATAACTTTATAATCAGCCACTATAAAGTATAGTGGCTTTTTTTCATTTTGACTTTATTACCAGTCCTGATTGCCTTCATTTGGAATGAAATTGATTACAAGATTAGTGAGGTTTTATTAAAAAAATACTCACTCTACTGGTAAAATATATTAATGTAGTTTGTTTATTTTTCTAGTATCATACTTTCAAAATTTTAAAAATATATTTCCATATTTAAAAGAAAAGGGGAGGGGCAAAAATATACAGTAAGTTATATTCCCAACCTATGACAATTTTTGGATCTGATGCAATCTCCATTAATCTTTCAACTTATGCCATTTGGCTTGTACAAACGGTGCAGTGGAATAATACGTTGTCATACAACACCAGAGTGAAGAAGGTGGCCTAAGTCAGTTCCTGGTTGTACACCATATTGGACTGTTGGCAAGAAGGGGCTTATTCACAGAAAATAACAATGATATATGATAAGAACAGAATTCTATCATAAGTCAAGGACTCCCTGTACATTACTGTGAAATGGTAAAACAATGATTTAAAAATTCAGTCTATCAGTTTTTATATTATTTCAGTATTAAGTTTTTACAGGAATATATTTTGGTTAACTTTTTTTTGTAAGGGATTGTTTCTTTTTTGTTATAAATTGCTTTTTAATATGTCTGTATTTATCACTAATAAAAATTTTGCACCCCCTGTGAAAATATTTCAATACATGCAAACCAGGTACCCTGTAAATTCAATTTATAAATTAAACATTTCTAAAATTATACAGGTAAAATAAATAAATAAATAAAATTGTCAAATTTATTATTCACCAAGTTTGAGATGAAAAGAAATGAACAGAAGGGGGAAGAATATGTTGCACCCCTTTTTAAAATAGAATCATCCTACCAGTCTTAAATATCACCCCCTGACAATTAAATGGGCTTGGACATTAAATTCTTATTCCTATGAGAAGCGAACAATTATTTAAGCCATGCGACAGGATATAATTATGATAGATTTATTAAGCATGACTTTACCAGGCACAAGGCTAGATAGAGAGGAGGGAAATGGAGGAGGAGGAAGATTGTGCTTCAACAAACTCCCAAACAAGGGACTGTCTGCTTTGATTATTATACAAGTCCAAGCTTTTAGATGTTGAATCTTTGATATTAGCGAGAACTGCTTTAACCAGGAGACACACCAAAAAACACCTAATTTATCGTTACAATTTTTTTTAATTATGCAATCTTTATAAAACACTTTATGAGACAAAGCAAAACATATTAAAAAAATAAGAAAATAAAAATAAAAAAACAAAAAACAACCTTTTTTCCTTTTCTATAATTAAGAAAAAAATAAATGATTTTTTAAAAGGGTTTTCCTACTTTAAACTTGAAAATAAAGGATTTGATGTCAGGTTCTTTTTTTTTCTTTCTAAATGTACCTTCATCATTTGAGATATCAATTGAGTTGTTGTTGGAACGCCCGGCCTCCAGGTAGGTGTGAGCACCCACAACTGGCACATCCTCTCTGGTATTGTCTACAGCACCTCGTCTACCTGTGGCTGTCCAGAAGCTGGAGGAGGACGAGGAAGAGGAAGCTGACGATGATGAAGTAGGGCAGGAAGATTTCGCAGCGGTCACACTTCTCTGTCTTGAGGGGCCTCCTGCTAAAATAATTGATTACAGTAACTAAAACAGTTGGCTATTGGGGACAAATGGGAAGGAAAGATGTGCAGCCAGCCATTGCCATAAAAAGCCAGCAGGCAGGCATATGGCTGGTTTAAAGGTTTTAGTTTACAGTAAGAAAACACAAAATGGGGTACTTAACAATGCTATTTTAGATTTTTTTAAGGAAATACAAAAAAAAAAAATTGTTGAGATAGTTACAATTCATGATAAAAAAAAATCCTTGAAATTAATAAAAATGTATTTTTATTTAAATTCTAAATGAAACATTACTAAAAAAAAAATCTAACAATGATAAAAAAAGAATGTTATTTAAATAAAATCCTTCAATTTAAATAAGAGAACGCAATTCTATATTTGAATATGAAAAATATTGTAGCTTTTTTTAAATCTGGAGGTGGAGGGTGTATATTTCTACAAATACAAGCTAAGTTTGGGCCTTTTATAAAGAACTTTTTTTTTAGGAAATACAAAAAATAAATTTGTCAAAGTTACTACTGATTATAAAAAAAACTCATGAAATGTATAAAAATGTAATTTAAAAAATAAAGCATTATTTAAAAGAAAAAAAAGTTTGTCATTCAAATAAAAACCCTAAACAAAACAGAGTACAATTTGATATTTATATAAAAAAAACATTTTAATTGATATATTCTGCAAGAGCTGGGGCAGTGAGGATACATTTCTAAATATTAAAAAAAAACACACTCAAAAACTCAGAGATTTTGCTTTTAAAAAATAACTTAAAATCTTGAGCAAATATATTCACAGTCAATAAACATATACAAAAACCTTATTGAAAATACAGACGCACAAAAAAAAAAAAAAAAAAAAAAAAATCAGAAAAATTCCACAAATTCAAGACAGAAGAAAAAACATAACTAATTCTTTCATATTCTTCCTATATCCACCTTTGAACTTATTAATCACATTAATTCATCCTGTGAAGTCTAATTGGATATTAGCACTGAAAATGGAACTGGCAGGCCAAGTTCAAATTCTGGTGGTGTCAGTTGCATTCCCTTTCGCACAAATACTCTTGGGAAGGACATGAATCTGTTTTCCCTTCAGCTATGGGTTAAATAACAGTAGACCGAGCTCTCTAGCCTTGGGTGGAATCCAGTCTAAGAGAAGAACAACTTTGAATTTCAAACCATGGAGAAGACAATGGGAAACCACTCCATTATCTTTCTCAATAAATCATGGCAATTGACAGATAATAAAGAAAAGGAATCCACGAAGAAGGTAATGGGAAACCACTTCACAAATCTTCCCAACAATGTATAGTAATCTACTGATAATAAAAAGGAAACCGTGGAGAGCCATGACGGCCTTCGTCATGAAGGGCCATGGATCTTAAAAATGAGAAATTTTATCGTATATGCTAAATGTTCTAAAGTAACAGGACTAAATTTTAAAATTGTTGTAATGTGGACCTGTGTCAGGGACTGGCAAGATATCTGGCAACATAAAGGCAATAGATTAAAATTCTGCAGACCTTTGGAGAACACATTCTTTTTTCTGTCATTCAAGAAGTTTGTATATATAAGAAAATTTCAAACTATAGTTTATGTAAATACATGTGAAATTGTTTAATTTCAACCAGGTCACCATTAACAAGAAAGAAAAAAAAAAACCAACAACATGGATTTGTTAGAAATAAAAAATAAAATTCTAATTCACTGATGCAAAATTAAAATGTTTCATTCAGACTTAAAAGAGATGGTAGGTATATTCCAAGTGGATCAGAAATCTTTTGTTACTGTACTGGATAATATAATCTGATTTCAAACACACACACACTCTAGAATGCCTTAATGTCAAAAAAGCTTTCCAAGGTTTTGAATAAAATTAGTCACTATTTGGTAGAATAAAAACACAGTTTTAATAATTATCAGCATTTTAAAGTCTTTGTTAGCAGCATTGGAATGTAAAAAATAAATACAAACTCCAATTAATAAAATAATTAATCAGTATAAAATTACAAAGTGTTAGTGGACTTGTGACAGTCATATTTGAGTTCAATATCTGGGCTGGATATTAATGGCTGAGACCGTGGAAATGGGGCAAGCACCAACTGAGAAGTACTTTATAAAAAAAAGAAAAAAAGAAAGAGAACAAGATGAGATATCGCGAGACACTGACAACAGAATGAGAACAATCTATCTCCCCCCTCCTATAGATTAAATAAAAGATCCAGTTTGGAATTCCCTGTAGGCTACTTGGTTTAAAAATCATCTGAAGAAGGTCGGAAAGCACATTGTCAGAAATGTTGTGATAGTAACAATAAAGATGAGCAGTTAACTTATTTTTAACTAAGATAAAACCTTTTGGACATGCTCTGTGTGTGTGTATATATATATATATATATATATATATATATATATATACACACACACACAGGGCTTCCTCATGGTTGGCATAGTTATTTGCTATACAGGACAGCAAAGTATCAGTGTTCAACGTCAAATAAAAGACCGGATTTCAAATACTGATTTTGCAGACAGGCATTTCCACCTAGAAAATGGCACAGTTTTCTTATCACTATTTCCAGAGTTTCCAACTTCTGCATTATTAAACTGAATAGACACACGCATCTAAACAAAACAGAGGTGAGAGATAAAGTAGAAAGAGAAGGGATAGATAGATAGATAGATAGATAGATGGAATAGAGAGAGGGAGAAAGAAGAAGGAATATAGAGAATGGGGAAAGAGGAAATAGAGAGCAAGAGTCTGTGTGTGTGTGTATATATATATATATATATATATATAATATTAGTGGATAGCCATATTTGAGTAAATACTCTCTTCATTTATTAAATAGTATATTTAATTTTGTCTACTGGCCTAAATCTTGTTAACGAAAAACATGTGCTCTCCAGCAGGATTTGAACCTGCATCCCTCTTAGCAGGCAAAACAGTCATTAGATCCAACATACTTTAGACCATCTCGGCCACAAAGTGTATCGACAGTGAAGGAAGGTCAATATATATATATATATATATATATATATATATATATATATATATATATATATATATATATTATGCGGTGCGGGTTCAATATATATTACGCAAATCATTCATACGAAAAGCAGATAATGAAGTTAATGACATGCCATATTAACTTCATTATCTGCTTTTCGTATGAATGATTCACGTAATATATATATATATATATATATATATATATATATATATATATATAAACACAGAGACCATGTAAAAAGCTAGGATTTTTAGTGCAGACATTGGTAGCTTTTTTTTCCTGTTTGGTCCAATGTAAGCACTAATTAATTCTGTCACACATTTTTTAAATTTTTTTTTAAATACAATAGTCTTCACCCTGTACAAGGACCTGGGGCCACTTGAAGTAGATGGCTACAGAGCAAGAGGTACAGCTTTTGGATATGTGTGGAACAGTTAGCCCTGGACTTGAACAGTTTAAGATTGTAGTGATCAGGGAAGCAACCTCTTGGGAGTCAGTTCCACAAAACAGTGGTTTGTTGGAAGAAGCTGTTTGAGTTGAATTTACATCTCACTAGTGGAATACAAAGGGAATGAGTGTCGTTCACTACAATGTGCTTGGCCTGGCGGGTCTGCGCTGTGGCAGATCTTAAACTGGTGGAACGAAGAAGTGTAGTTCATCTGAACACTCACCATGGAAATAGCGACAGAGCAGTGACAGGCTTGCGATGTTTTGTCTGTGAGAAACAGGTTGCAGAGTGGAAAATAATCTGTTGCCTACAAGGACACGGAAATGCTTTCAAAGTCTATTAAAAGTAGAAAGTGAAACCTGGTTAGCTTTCTCCTGCATATGGCACTCGTATTCCATTTTCGGTCTGATCTTTTTAAATACGTTTGTCCCGAGTTGGATCACTGTTATGCCAGCCAATAATACTCGTGTAGAATTCCATAAAAACTTATCGGCAAAAGAGAAATAACAGGATTTCATATCAAAAATTAAAAACTATTACAAATACCTAAAACATTCCTTGCCAAGAATCCAAGACATTCTGGCAAGCTGAGGGTGATGTCTTTGTCACCGAGTAATAACAGACTTTCCTAAAATTTCTAATTCAATTGCAATAATTTCCAATTTTCAAGTATCAACAGTTTTATTAAACTATTAAGAGACAACAAAGTCTTTTGACTTTCTCTGATTAAAGAGAAACATTTCAAGTATTCAATACATGAAATATCTACCAAGTTCTCCGTGATTTATAGACATTTCCCAAGGTAGATATTTACGCAACAATCCATTTAAGAAATGCAGGAGCTTTGTCCATGGACATGGTGATGGAACATGACAGAAAAAGAGAAAAATGTATTTTTAACTGAAGGAAAAAAAAAAAATAAGCTATTATTAAATTTGTTTTTATATAAAAATTTCCAGAACAGTTTCAAATTCTTTACTCAAAGCTACCCAGAGCAAACCTATAACAGAATATCTCCTTACCAAATAGGGAAATCAGGTTGCTAATATACTGTGTTTATTTCTTTAATTTTATGGGAATGCGCTACCCTCAACAAGGGAAAACTTGACCTTGCTTGCTGTGATATTCTGTTGCCAAATGGTAAAACACACCAGATCAAAGAATGGTTTCCCCTAGAAAGGGAGTTGCAGATTCAATCCCAGTCTAGAACAGATTTTCTTTACTAAGATTTCTAGAATGCACAGACATTATACACAATATCTAATAAATAAAAATGGGGTATTTATTTAAAATACAATGTATCCATTATAATAATGTTTGAAGTATATATATATATATATATATATATATATATATATATAAAATCAAATGGCATCCCAAATTTCCAGGCTTGGTTCTATAAAAGGCAGTTAATCTTTAGGAACCTACTCTGCTTAGTTTATTTTCAATCTGAGAATAGAAACAAATCACTTTATAGTATCAAAAAGTATGAAACCATTTTGACAATAGAAAACATTTATTTATCAAGATATTTCCAGATTATTCTCTCTCTATTTATATATATATATATATATATATATATATATATATATATATATATATATATATATATATATATATAATGCATGTATTTAGGATTAAGATAAGTAAAAGACAAAATTGTCAGTTAAATCTGTGAATGTGCTCAATATCTTAATTTTTTTGTTTAATGTTTATTTCTTAAATTCTCCTACCACTCAAGAAACTACATTGCTTGTTTTGACCCCAGCAACACAAAAAAGGATGCTTTTAACAAAACACACACACACTTTCAATACAAAAATCAGTTCTTGTCATTTCATCATAGCTTCTTTTCCTCATGTGTTAAATAATTTTCAAAGTTTTATTTGAAAAAAAAAAAAAAAAGAAGAAGAAGTCATATACCAAAGATATTTAGTTGGGCAGAACTGTTCCTCACATTGTCAAAAGCACATTCAGCATGTTTAGGATTGAGTGATTCATTTTCTACAGCCAATCAGTTTCGCAGGTTATTTAAAACCAGAAAATACAGGTTTCGATGGGTAAATTGTCACCATTTCAGTTTTAATTTTGCGCATTATTTTGTTTTTGGCAACTGCACAGTATAGTAGGATCAGTTGGGCACTCTCCATGAGAAAAAGAGCACCATGACGCAATTCACTCTGCCAGGAATTTGGAAACAGCATGTTGTACTGCTTGGCATTCATGCCGGGAGCTCCAATACGAATATTTCAGAGTGTTTGGGTGTCAATCTCAGGACAGTGCAGAGGATTCGGAAAGAGTTGGACGAGTCTAATGGCGATTACAAAGGCATGGCAGCTCAGAAAACTCACTCTGTTTTGATAAGAAAAGAATGCCCAACACAGAGGCCCACATGAAGTGCCTTGAGGAGGTAGTGCTGCTTTGGACCAAGAAGGTGGCTGCTGGATGACCCTGTGTCTGACAACAGGACTCAGTATTATGCCACACAAGCAGAAGAACCCAGTTGTGGCTGTCAGACAATTTCTGCAATGACATCACCCTTACATTTGGCCACCTAACTCCCCAGACTGCAACCCCCCCCTTGATTATTATGTGTGAGGCACAACTGAGAGAGAGAGAGACCAACAAAACTCCTTGTAACACCGAAGATGTACTGAAAGCAAGAATTATGGCAGCATTTACCAACTTAAACAATGAGACTGGAATCTCCTGCAACTCTTCTGGACAAAGTTGTCTGGAGGCCATGGTTGAATTTATTGAATAAATTTACTCTTTAGTATTTCAAGATATTTTTATGCAATTTTGGTAAATATATCTGTTAAAATGAGATGTCAGTGTTATTTTCCTTTTGGGCGTAATTTATATTTTTAGATTGTAAGAATTTTTTTTTTTTTAAGATAATAATGATTTAGTGATACAAGTCTTACTAATTAATCCATAGTTGGGGACAGAAGAGGTGGATTCATACCTTTCTCAAGAGTATTTGCACATAACTGAATATAATGAACCCAACTGGAATTAGAACTCGTCTCTGATTAACAATTCAGTGTCATTAGCCATTACACCACCTCTACATCTAAGATTACAGCATCTGGTATTGCCAAATGGTCACCTATCTAAATACTGGTCAGGTTAGACATTGCTTAACTTTGGTGATGTTATATACCTCAGTAAAATGCTTTCCTCACAGATGAAAAGGAGACTTGTAGTAACAAAAATCTTGTTCTACAGAAGGATGCTGAGAATGCATGGACAAGACAATTGAGCAATGAGGAAGGCTTAAGGAAAATGGAAACAGTAAGGACATTTGTACTTAGATTCAGAAAGAAATGGCTGAAATTTCTGGAACACATCATGAGGAAAGAGGGCTTGGAAAATTTGACATTCACAGGATATAACAGCAAAAGGGAGAGCAGCAGGCCACCTGACAAGCTTAAATGAATGGATGACAGAATGTTGATCGGGAGGGATGATAAAAAAGACAAACATTGAATAGAGCTACAAAGTATACAAAGGTGTGGCAAGCCATGATTGCCCAAATCCTGAAGGGGCACAGAACACAAAGAAGGTACCTGGGTAGCATTTACAAATTCTTCAAGAAGAATGCACCTGGGTGTCATTTAGTTTAGCCATAAAATTTCATAGTCAGAAAAGGCAAAGGGTTGGGAGAGGATATGTTAAGAGAAAACATGATTTGTTTTTGTTTTTTACCCTAAGAAAAGGGACAAAAAATTGATTAAATTTAAGAGACGAATTTTATATTTTTCACTGACACCAGTTCAAAAATCAGAGCTGTGAATGCCCTTCCTATATGGAAAATTTTGGTATAACAATCCCTCTCTCACTTATTTCTCCGGCCTTGTGCCAGTCTAGACAACAAGCTGTTAAGATAGTTGGGATTTATGTCAGTGCCAGAGGCTGGTGCTCAAGCCCATATAAAATCCAGTATTCCGATTTTCCAGGCAAGTAGGTTCAAAGATCTCATGCTCAAGTCTGTCACCATAGTTTTTTTTTTTTTTGGGGGGGGGGGGGGAGGTGTCAGCGAGTAAGTATTTTCACACTAAAATTAGTTAATTTTATTTTTCACAGGGAGAGGGGGCAAATAATTTCCGGGGGGGGGACTCCCCTTCTAGCAACAGGCCTCCTCATACCTCTTGGCCCTGTGCCAGACTAAGTTAAGCTTAATATCAAAAACAAGAATGGTTGGATTGTTAAGAGGTATGAAGCAATTGTCATTTCAGTGATGGTCTGCTTGAGTTTCATTTTTTTTTTCTCCTCTTCCTTTTTCTTTAGGTGAGGAAAACATGTTTCTACGTTGAGTCAGGGAGTAAATAACGAAAGTGTCGGGAGGGGAAATAGGTAAAGATTCGTTCAGTAGGTAGATTAGATTAGCTGCTCTAGAACATGTAAGAGGTTGCGCCTAGAGTTTTTACACAACGTCTTTGCACTGCTTGCTTCGGTTAGCTTGTTCATCAAGGGCAGGAGGAAAAAAAAAAAAAATGGAAAGAAAAAAAATTCAAATATCTGATGTAAAAAAGAAAGTGAGAGAGAAAAGAAGACACCTTGTCAGACTGAATGAAAGACGAAGATCTACCCATACGAATATAGAGAGAAAGAAAGACGTGTGTAGCGTCTCTTTTTTGCGGTCCATTCGAAGCCTCAGGCGAGTCTAACTATATATTAAGAAGTAGAAATTCTTGAATAAGTGACTCATTATGCCTTTCAGCACTAGTGTCAATAGTACTTTTTTTAATTTTTTTTTTAACAAGAATTAAATGCAGGTCGGAGCGTAACTGTCCTGAACCGATGCTAATAATAATTCGTTTACTAGAGAAAAAAAGAAAGAAAAATATGGGCGAACATCTTGCGACTGAAACAAGTTTGTGAGGCATATTCCTTCCTTAGATTTGCCCATACAGAACAGGTTACAAATCACGCAGCCAAGGTGTAAAAATAAAGAGAAAGACAACTTCATACTCGTGTATCTAAGATTAGTGTAGTCCAGTACAAAAGTAGGATGAAATTAGGGTTGGAAGACAGTGATGCACCAGTCTTTCAAGTTAGAAATGCTTATCCAGTTTTAAAATCTAGATTTGAAATCATGAACTCAAATATAGATGTTTTTTATTTTTAAATCAATTCACCCCAAGCAAGAAAATGATGCCACTAAGATGCAACGGGCTACTGGGATTGAAAGAGAATGAAAAAGACTTTAGAAGGAACCAGAAACCCAATCCTAAACAGGAAACAAGGAATAAACCTCTACTCCTCTATTCACCCCAAGAAAGGTGATAATGCCACTAAGATGCAAGGGGCTACTGGGATTGAAAGAGAATGAAAAAGACTTTAGAAGGAACCAGAAACCCAATCCTAAACAAGAAACAAGGAATAAACCTCTACTCTTCTATTCACCCCAAGAAAGGTGATAATGCCACTAAGATGCAAGGGGCTACTGGGATTGAAAGAGAATGAAAAAGACTTTAGAAGGAACCAGAAACCCAATCCTAAACAGGAAACAAGGAATAAACCTCTACTCTTCTATTCACCCCAAGAAAGGTGATAATGCCACTAAGATGCAAGGGGCTACTGGGATTGAAAGAGAATGAAAAAGACTTTAGAAGGAACCAGAAACCCAATCCTAAACAGGAAACAAGGAATAAACCTCTACTCTTCTATTCACCCCAAGAAAGGTGATAATGCCACTAAGATGCAAGGGGCTACTGGGATTGAAAGAGAATGAAAAAGACTTTAGAAGGAACCAGAAACCCAATCCTAAACAGGAAACAAGGAATAAATCTCTACTCCTCTATTCACCCCAAGAAAGGTGATAATGCCACTAAGATGCAAGGGGCTACTGGGATTGAAAGAGAATGAAAAAGACTTTAGAAGGAACCAGAAACCCAATCCTAAACAGGAAACAAGGAATAAACCTCTACTCCTCTATTCACCCCAAGAAAGGTGATAATGCCACTAAGATGCAAGGGGCTACTGAGAGTGAAAGAGAATGAAAAAGACATTGGAAGGAACTAGAAACCCAATCCTAAACCTAAAACGAAGGATAAACCTCGACTACTGTTCAAAAACTGGGGAGGAGTATGAACCAGATGATAGGCAAACCTTTTATGAAGTATGCAAAGAGCAAGTGGGTCAGTGTCTAATATCAATTAGGAGTGTCTCGTTATACAAATCCTTGTATATTTACTGATGAAGCAAGTTCAATCCTTACTGGTGGGTGCTTGATTAAACTACTCTTGGTAAATAAATAAATAACTTTTTGTACAAAACTAGTAAATCACAATGCATGTACCAATACTAAGAATTCGCAGACTGGATATAAAAACAAATAATTCACTACAAAATCAAACCCCAGAGAGTAAGGTTTAAAAGTTCAGGCATTTTACCACAAAGCCCTTCTTCATGTGGCATAATTCATTTTAAATTAAAATTATTGAATTATACCAGACTTCTACTTTCACTAAATCTTTCACAAAACATCATATGGAATATGTTTGTCTATTCACAGAAGAAAAAAGAAATCTTAACATTTACCAAAAATAAAAATGTAGATTTATGTAAAAATCAATGAAAAAGTATTTCTTTTACTTTACAGATAATAAAAATGGAATCTTCCATAAAAATATACTTTGCACTAGGCAGGGTCAGAGTAAAGGTCTTATGGGCCCCCAGTGAATCTATGATACATTCCCCCCACATCTCAATTTTCACTAGATAGTATTCATAAAAAACAAAAAATATTTATTGTCATATAATTATGTACAATAATGAATCAGATGCAATATAGGTGAACAATTCAACTAGAAAAATTGAAAATAAATCCAATGTATCTAAATGCAAATTAGGAACATGTCATCAGTCTTTCCAGCTTAAATAAATCAAATAAATGTTTTGCAGCAATTTTCAACATAAACAAAGTTGAAGAATTTTAAGTTATTGAACATTATGGATAAAAAATAGTGAATTTTATACAGTGTTATTTCTTAGATTTAGAATGCGCAAATAAATTCACAGATTGGAACAAAGAAAAACAAAAATACAGAATGACCCGTCAAACTTTTCATCCTTTAATAGTCAGTTGTGGTTACTTTAATTTGTAACTTATATAAAATGTAGGTCGAAAAAAGTAAATGTTGATAAGATAGCAAGGGTCACAAAGCACTGACTGGGTCTCTCAATCAGGTTGGTGCGTTTAGAGGTAGTACTTGGAATACAATGGTATGTAATAGTTCAGGTATCACCAAAATCTAGGTACACTTTGGATAATGCAAAAAAAAAGAAAAGAAAAAAAGAAAAGAAAAAAAGAAAAGAAAAAAAGAAAAGAAAAAAAGAAAAGAAAAAAAGAAAAGAAAAAAAGAAAAGAAAAAAAGAAAAGAAAAAAAGAAAAGAAAAAAAGAAAAGAAAAAAAGAAAAGAAAAAAAGAAAAGAAAAAAAGAAAAGAAAAAAAGAAAAGAAAAAAAGAAAAGAAAAAAAGAAAAGAAAAAAAGAAAAAAAAGAAAAGAAAAAAGAAAAGAAAAAGAAAAAATAAAAGAAAAGAAAAGAGAAAAGAAAAGAAAAAAGAAAAGAAAAAAGAAAAGAAAAAAGAAAAAAGAAAAGAAAAAAGAAAAGAAAAAAGAAAAGAAAAAAGAAAAGAAAAAAGAAAAGAAAAAAGAAAAAAAAAAGAAAAGAAAAAAGAAAAAAGAAAAGAAAAAAGAAAAAAATAAATAAATAAAAAGACCCCTCCCCCACCCCGGTTTGGAGAAAGAAATTAATAAAAATTAAGGAATTATCCAATTAAATGAAATTTTCAGTACTTATTAATAAGTATCCTTATGTTAAAATACAATGGGGGGTATGGGGGGGATATGGGGGGTATTGGGGGATATGGGGGGTAGTTTCATCCGCACCATTTCAATACGTGTGCTTTTAAAATTGGGCACTATGCTCAATTTTTTTTTTTTTTTAGTTACAAAAATCAAAAAAACAAAAATCCCTAAAAATCAGTCAGAAAAAAATTATGCAATATCAACTGTGAATAACTGAAAATTCGACCAGAACTTCAAAAGTAACCAAGTAAAAGTCAAAAAATAATTTTTCTTGATAGTGTTTGCATAATTTATATAATAAAACATTCTTTCAGATTTGATAGGGAACGAAAGAAAAAGATCATTAAACATTTATTTTTTTAAATCTTCTCATTTTTCAGGGTGATTTTGGAATTCCTGTTGCTGATAGTGACAATTTTTTATTTATTTATTTAAATTTTTATTTATTTATTTAAATAAAAACATTTTTATTTATTTATTTAAATTTTTATTTATTTATTTATAAATTTATTTATAAATTTATAAATTAACTAATTTTAATAAATACATTTTTATTTATTTATTTAAATAAAAACATGTCTGAGGAAAAAATCGTTTTTTTTTATTTTAAACCTATTTTTGAATATGAACATTTTAAATAGAATTTTATATATTTTAAATTTTTCTAACAGATTATAAAATAATTCTGACTTGAATCCATTAACAGTATCAATAAGTCTATCAATTTTCCTAATTTTTGTTTGTTTTGTAGAATTTCCTTTAGTTTAATTAATGTTAACATCAGAATAATTTAAAAACGACCCTATTGGGTGCAAAATTAATTTTTTTTTTTAAGAAAATCAAAAATAAATGCAATGAGCAAAAGTTAAAAGTATCATTCAGCAATACTTTAAAAATTAAATTTATTTTTATACTTCTATTATAATATAAAAATGATTATTCTACTTAGTTTTATAAAATCCAATAGATTAAAATGATAGACTATTGGTTATTAATTAAAAGATAATTTATTTTCAAAACATAAACATGAATTTCTAGATTCTAATAGTTTTTTTTCATACTAAAGTTAACATTAAAAATATTTAGCTTTCCTTGAATACACATAAATATTAAATTACAAGGCTCATCGGCCACTCAAGGTAGAGGGTTTAAAATGTTTATGAGAATGAGTAAAAGATTTTTAAACTAGCAGTTGTCTTTCTCACTAAATTATGAAGAAAATTGATGTCAACTTTAACGCTTATTTGACAATCCATAATTGTGTATTAATTAATGATAAAGTGTCAAAAAACAAAACAAAAAAAAAAACAAAAAAAAAACATGCAAATACTTCAAATAGTCAAAATGAATCTATTTTTGTATATTTGCGATTTGATCAGGAAAACTAAAAAAAATGGTGGCCAGAAATTCACATCAGATTTTTCTTTTCTTTTTCCTTTTTTTTTTTCAGAGAACTTTTCCAGAAAATATAAATTGCTTCATTGCAAGTATACAAAAGTTTTTGTTTTTTTAATTTATTTTTTTTTTTTAGTTAACTTTATAAATACAGGTATTAATTAGAAAATAAATAAAATTCTTCATTTATCCTTAAAATTTATGAACTCAAAAATAATGTTGGCCATATTTCAGAAGTTTTCACAGTAAAAATATTTAGCTTTCCTTGAATACACATAAATATTAAATTACAAATTTTCTTTTACCTTAAACATAAAAAAAAAACCTTTTCACAGCTATTTCTAAGATTTAGGATATGTGGTAATCTTGTATCATTCTTTTTAAAGCAGAATCAAAATGATCAGACAAAAACAAAATCAGTTTTTAAATTCCTCACCCTTTTTAAGAGTTTTAAAATAATCATCAATTTGTACAGAGAGTCAATAATAACAGAACACTAAATTTTTGGCTGCATTTCTGGGATGAGGAGTTATTATTAATGCCCTCGTCAAGCTCTTAGATCTATCATCCAAAAACACACCACTGATGTCTTTTAGAAGTCTTATATTCAATGTCAAATGATTCGTTTTCTACAGTTTATCAACCCTTTGCAGGCTATTTTAAGCCAGAAAATAGATTGTGAGGATTTTTTTTCCTTTGGAGGTAATAATGCTTTAGTGATACACTAATTAACCCATAGCTGGGGAGAGAAGAGGTGGATTCATACCTTTCCCAAGAGTATCTGTACTTAAGTGAATATAATGAACCAAACAGGAATTGAAACTGAGCTCTCCAATTAACAATTCTGAGCTATTAGCCATTAACCATCTGCACATCCAAGCGTACTACATATGATATTTCCAAATAGTCACCCATCTATGTACTGACCAGGCTTGACATTGCTTAAATTCGATCAAATAGTTTTGACATAGGGTTATAATGGTGGCTTTGTACCACTTTTCGATAACTTCATATTTCATTCACTCATCTCAAAAATGGACACCTGATGATGACC
The DNA here is from genome assembly GCA_964036315.1 of Acanthosepion esculentum. Taxonomy (NCBI): domain Eukaryota; kingdom Metazoa; phylum Mollusca; class Cephalopoda; order Sepiida; family Sepiidae; genus Acanthosepion; species Acanthosepion esculentum. The sequence continues at coordinate 81,952,608 of OZ038499.1, read as the reverse complement.
AGAGGGTATTTGGCTGAAATGTTAGGCAACCAAGATGAGAATAATAGTATAAAATAATTACAGAATATTCATCTCAAATTAAAAAAAAAAAAAAAAAAAAAAAGACTCTCCAAATAAACAGTTTATTTTTATATGTCACACCAAAGAAAATATTTTAATTAATAAAACATATGAACTGAAAATCAATCCTTTTTAGACTTAACATCCAGAAGAATGTATTACTTGGGTAATATTAGGACAGGTCGATTTTGGAGCTGTGGTATTGGACTCAATTTGAAAGTTGGTGTCTGACATATTTCCAAATCGTCACCATTTTTTGACGAAATGAGTTTAAAAGATGCAAAGCACACGCACATTACTAAATCATTGTACTATCAAATAAAACCTTCATTTACTTTAAAGGGAAATTGTACTGAACAATGTAGCTATATTATAATATTTGATTTAGTGCAGTAGTTTTACTTTTCAATAAACAATGCAAATTTAAAACATTTTGTCTGATAATTTGTGCCCAGGAGTATTATGGTGTTATATACACTTTTAAACATTTTTTTTCTTAATTAAGGTCTAAAGGTCTAAACTTATTCATTGAGTAGCTGATTCTGTAATCTTTTACATTTTTTTTTTTTTTTTTTTTTTTTTTACTGTATTTGATAAGTAAAAACTGTAAAAAAAAAAAAAAAGAAAGAAAAGAAATGCATATTTTCCTTGTGATGATTTATAATTCGAATTCTGGACTGAATATATTTTCCATTCAATGTATCCAATACAAAATATGTCAATATTTTTATTGGGTTTATTCTTGAAATAGTAAAATTTTGAAGTCAGTTCGTAAGCAAAACTTGAGTATATTTCTGTACATTTTTTCAAACGATCTTTAAAACTAAATGCTCAAAAATTGATAAAAGCCATGAATCTAATTTTTGGTGTTGGTACTTATGATACCAGCTTTTACACAGAGTGCAATGTTGATTTTCTAAAATAAATGGAAAAAAAAAAAAAAAAAAAATCGACCTGCCCTAGATTTATTTAAACAAATGTCTTAATTGTTACAATTTCCATGTTTCAGCTGTTGTCCTCAACAGCCTTTTGTATTTAGTAGCAGTCTTTTTCACGCTAAACTCTTTTTTCATGCTGTCAATGCTAAAGGATTTCTTGCAACAACTAATTGTACTATGACTTTTACCGCCTGACGTAGAGATTTCAACTCATGACTATCAGGTAAGTAGATATATTTAAACACAATTTCATGCCCTGTAGGAATTTAGGTACCATAATTTCACCCCTTGATTGTTGTGAGCGACGATAGCCGAGTGAGGAAAATGTGTTGAGACACGACCCAATTCTTATGACGTAACAATCACGGAATTTACTCTGGATCAGTGGAGAGAGAAAAGAAAGGTGTATCACAGAGATTAATTAACTACTATGAGTTGTCCCTTTGCATGAACGGTGGAACAAAAATGCTCCACTCCTGTGTATTGGATAAAAAGGTTAATATCGAAATTCCCGCAATACCAAATACAACAGATTCTCTTTGATCAGTTTATACTATGGATAATGCACAATATCAGGAAGCCACATTCAGTTGTTTGCTGGCTAAAACACCATCAATAAGAATTTATTTGGTTATGGGATACTTTAGTATCGCCCGGTTCACACTCCTCCTGATCCTTTGTTTTCTGTTTAGGATTGGGTTTTTGGTTCCTTCTAAAGTCTACTTAAACTCTATACTTCTAATGTTTCTGCCTGAAATTTTATCAAGCTTACCTAAAAGTTCCAATAGTTCTTTATGATGCAATTTCAAGCAAAGGCATGAACTCTCCTTTTTTGTTGTTGATAAATTCATTCTATTTCTCTCTAAAAGGGATAGTTAGGTTCACCTATCATCCGGTTCATACTCCTCCCCGGTCTTTAGGATTATGTTTCCAGTTCATTCTAAAGTTTTTTTCATCCACTTTCACCATCAATAACCATCTTGTGTCTTAGTGGTGATGTTGCCCTGCTTGGGGTGAATTTATTTTTTAAAAAATGAATATTGCTCATTTATATTTAAGCCTTTATTTGGTAGATGGTTTCCAGGGTGGGGGGTTACCCTTCTGCAGAGACCCCACTGACAGGGTAGACAAATACAGGATAATAATGATTAAATTATAGTGAAATTTTTCAATGTTCCTTGAACAAAAAAAAAAAAAAAAAATCACAAGTGGTTAGAACAAGAAGCTAAATTTAAATTACCCATAATTCATTTGCAGTTCTAATGTGAACAAAAAAAATATTTTAAATAGAGAACAAGAACAATTGATTGAAATATTGGATTAATTACAGCTGGAGGTTTTATATTTCAAAATATTTGAATGAAACACCAATTTTTACATTGGTATTCTTGATATGCGAGTTACGTTTTCAGATTACAATACACCCCAAAAATTATTCATAATTGATTTTAATATATACAATAGTTGGCTTTATATAAGGGGGTGGGCAAGTTCAAACCCTGCCAAAGAGCACAATTTTATTTTATTTTTATATAAATCAAAGATGTCTATTCAAACATGTGCATCCCCTGAATAAAACATTTAACTATATATATATATATATATATATATATATATATATATATATATATATATATATATATATATATATATATATATATATATATATTGATGGATTATCATTGTTTCTGTTTTAGAAAATATTGCTGGATTAAATTTACTATTGTTATCAGGATCCAAACTCTCAGTATTGATATACAAACAATGCCTGCCACTGGTCTAAGGATATTGGTTTCAGGGACACTTGTCTAAAGAATAGATGTCGGAGAAATATTCATCTAGAGAGAATTATGTTCTAATGCGGGTTGTATTAATTTATAAACAATACATGCCAATAAATGCTTATAAACCACACGTATCATCAGTAATTAATGTTGCTATAAGTGCCTTAAATATCATTCTGTAATATAGTGAATATGAATAAAGCCTTAATTTATTAAAAAAAAGATTAGACAAGTATTCCTTAACCAAATGCCTTTAGACAGGTTTCCTTTAGACCAATATTCTTAAATCCATCATTATCAATTAATTTCTCTAATGCCAAATCAGGTTCTATTACGATTAAACAAAAACAGACATTTTATATTTGTTTTTCTTGGGAATATTCTATGGAAGTTCCTAAGCGATAAAAACTTGGCTGTCGTTCTCACAGACCGAATCAATGTTGTTATTCTTTAACTTTGATGCATTTATCAAATCCTTTTGCATTAACTTACAAACGCTGTCAAATTTGCAGATAATTCACTTATCAAACAACAAAACATGCAAGCAACTTGCAACTGGTTTCATCAACGATTTGTTAAACAGTCGATACTGCAGTTGGCGAGACAAATGTTAATATCAAAAGTCTAAAGGAATAAAGGCAAAAAAAAATGAAAAAAAAAATGTTGCAAATGGCAACAAAACAAAAATACAAATAGAAAACATTTGCACTAGTGACAGGGTACCATTTGCAAAGGCAGAGTTTTTTTAAGCAACATAGATAAAAAAAAAGTGAAAGCTATTATTTACGATACAAAATGCAACTGTAAAATCAAGTTAAAAATGAAGATTGAACAGAAAGAGAAAAAGAAAGAAAATCTTCCACCTCGACCTCTCCATATTGATTCCATCTTGTAAAGTCCCTCCCAAACAAGAAAAAAAAAACTTGTACACAGAACTGATAAATTCATTGAAGGCTTCTGCAATTAAATCCTGACTGGAGAAGTCAGTACCTCAAAGGAAGAGGTCATGACGTTTGAAAGAAATGGTGATCACTACGTTGAATGAATAGACAGAGTGCATGAAAATCTTCAGTTTTCAAATTTATGTAACTTTTGCAAGAAGAGGGCGGGTGTTGTTCTGCAATAAAAAAAGGCAATTTGAAAGCATGTTAGAGAGAGAAAGGGAAAAAAGGAGTGTGTGTGACAAAGAGAGAGAGAGAGAGAAAAGAAAGGAGAAGGAAAAGAGAGGAGCGCGTGTGTGTGAGAGAGAGAGGACACAATGAGGAAAGAAGGCTTAGAAAATCTGATACTTACAGGACATACTGAAGGCAAGTGGTACAGAGAAAAGCAGTGCGGGAGAGGAAGAGAGAGAGAGAGATAAAAGCAGTGCGAGAGAGGAAGAGAGAGAGAGATAAAAGCAGTGCGAGAGAGGAAGAGAGAGAGAAGGGGGGAAGGAGAGAGAGAGAAGGGGGAAGGAGAGAGAGAAAAGGGGGAAGGAGAGAGAGAAAAGGGGGAAGGAGAGAGAGAAAAGGGGGAAGGAGAGAGAGAGAGAAAAGACGATATCTTCTCAATGTACTAAAAGGTTTAGCGTAAGAAATACGTCCTGATGTCTACAGTAAAAGACAGAGTTTTTTGAGGTTTAAAAAAAAAAAAAATCTTCGTAAAAACAGTCTAGTATCGTGTTCCGTAGGGCTTGGAAGTTTGAAGTTTCAATCATCAATTTAGTCACATTTTTTTTTACTAATGAGGGTCTGACAGAAATGTCCATTTCCATCTAGCTCGTAACCGGATAGTACAGATGTTTGTAGAAAGTATATTTTCTCGAAACTACTCACATAAAAAATATTGTCTTGCATTTTGCACCAATGGATTTTACTGCTCAAGACAACCCCACAGTCAAGAAAAAGCAAAAAACAAAAGGGGGGGAGCACATGCATAGTGATAAATGAAAAAACGTTTGAATTTATATTCTTTTCACATTTGGATATATATATATATATATATATATATATATATATGAAGAAACTAAGAAAAAAACTCCAAACATTTCTGAAACTTAATCGTAAGCCAAAGGATAGGTTGGTATGAGGCTATCGCAATTGAGTGACGCCGTGAATCAATGGTCAGAAAGATCGTCCCGCAAATCGTTACTGCTGTTAGTAAGTGCTGCGCACAAAATCTGGGCCCGTGCGTCAGAAACAGTTAAACTTGATATCGATAGGTGAATCTAATTACAAGTTGAAATGACTATCCCGGTCCGAATCGTTGTCGAACAAAAACGATCGAAAACTAATTACTTTACGCCTTAGATATATTTCTTAAAGTTTGGGAATCAAGACAGAATTGTAAAAAGTTGAAGCCAAGCTGAAAAAGAGAAGCATTCATGAAAGAAGGAAGGAAGGAAGTAGAATGTTACATAATAAGACATGAATGGGGGGGGGGTAGCCTAATTTTTTTTTATTTGCTTAAGAGTTTAGTAGGTTTAAAACAAAAACAAAAAAATGAAAGGAAGAAAAGGGGAGATAGATCACGTAGGTCATAGATAGAAAAAAAGAAAGGAAATCCAGAATTTGAAAACAAAATTAAGATCATCATGGAAAGGAAAGGGGGGTGTACAGGAAGGAGGAGAATAGAATGAAAGGAAAAAAATCACAGAGAAGGAAAAAGAAAAAAGAAAAAAAAAAGCAGAATTAAGCAACAAGGTGAAAAAAAGAAAAGCCACACGAAAAGACAACGAATGAAATTTGAAAATAAAACAAGGAAGGACGAACGAAAGAAATTAAAAAAACAGATCGCGACAAGGAGTGACAACGAACGAAATGAGAGTAAAATCGACTAGGAAGGAGAACAAATAAATTAAACAAACAAAAAAACGGATAAGAATGAAACGAAGACGAATGAACAAGGAGGATAAAAACTAAGAATGAATTGGAGAAGGGAGAAAGAAAAATAGAGGCGGAGACGGGATTCGGGTGGGATGTGGGAGCAAAAATGAGGACAAAGAGCGTAGGACAAAAGGCAAAGGGAAATGAGCGACAGGGGATAATGTGATGGGAAATAAATTATGTTAAATAAAGAAAAGCATAAATGTAAAGACAATAAAAAATTTTAAAAATGGAGGGGAGGGGGATATGTCCAGAAAAGAATAAAACCGTAAATCGACGAGCAAAGCAACATAAATAAATTTATAAAATAAACCACAATATGGAAAAAGAGTTTTTATATTGTAAACGTTAGTATAAATGAATGGATATACGGAAATCAATTGATCCCAATCCCACCCCACTGATTTAGTTTCTTATGCAGCGCTGACCTCGACTAAAAAACGAGACCTGATGCCGACGGGATGAAGAAAAAGCAGCAAGAGGCTAGGCTACAATGCCCGCTCGTCTACAAAGAAATGTGCGACCATTGAAGCGTGAAGCAAATCTGTGTTTTGTTTCCGATTCAAAAAATGACTACTTAGTTAAAACGCCGAGGACAATCTAGCCAATAAAGGCGTCCACGTGCTGTTCCTTCTCTCGCCTCATTCACTATGCGGACTAAGAACCCACAATTAACGAGGTGTGTCCAAGGAGGGCCGGGATTTGAGCAGTCAGGGGTTTCAAAAGGCTGTGAATACTATTTCTATCTTACTCACGAAGCACACGAACTTTTAGATGTTCAATTACGAACACATCTTTCTTCTCTCTTTCATCAAAAGGTACAGCCAACTCCAGCTGCTAGTATCAACCAAAAACCACCAGAAACAGCAGCAGTGTCGAAAAGATGATAGCACAAATTAAGGGGAATAATGTAAAAAGGGGCAGTTTTGCATGTCGGGGATACTAAGGGTGTGTAGGTGGGTTATTGTTTTCTGGTGTAGAGGGAGCAGAAACTGGACAAAGATGATGCAAAAATAACAACTACAGTCAGGGTTAACTCTTTAAGAATGGAGATAAGAAAATCAGTTGTTATGAAAGTAGCCATTATTACACCATCACTACTAATAGATCTTTTTTTTAAACAGCGCTATAGAAAGATTTGGAATGTCTTCCTTCCTTTTTCTTAGAAGTGAAGCCTAAACAGAGGAGTAAATTTGTCTGCTTTGGCCTCAACCACTGACAATGATTTTGAGCCGAGCTGTCATTTGTCTACAATCGGTACAGCCATTAATTTTGAAAATAAATAATTTTCAGTTTGTTTTTTTTTTGTCCCCATCGGTAACATTAGCTTATCTAAGATTTACAAACAACTCTTATATAGGGAAAAAGTCTATAGACCTTATTCCAGAAAACAAGTGTAAACTAGGAAAAAATGGTGTATTTAAAATCAACACAAAAATATTTACAGTAAGATCTAAAAATATTCATTTTACGAGAGAACCAGATAAAATAAAATAAAATAAAAAGCATCTTTAAAAGGTAAAATATCTCTCCTTCGGTAGGGGGTTGGGTTTATTGTCCAGCACCTGAGGCATCCCCAAAAGCGGAAGTGCCGAGCGGACTTGGGCAATTTTTCCACGGCATTGCCGACGTGGGCGCTCTGAAAAATAAATCTTTAAAAGGTAAGATCTGAGTTAATACCTCCTCCCCTTTTCATTTGGTGGTGCCGTTCTTGTTGAGAGAGGAAAAAAAACGTAAAAGAAATTTAAATTTTAAGGTAAATATAATTTTAGGGTAATTGTAAGAGTATAAAATTTAAAATTCGATATGATTAATAATTTTAAATACTGTGTTGTATGTTTAAATTTAAAGATTCAGTCACTAAGTAATAAATATATTTTTAATATATCACACGAAATTCCAAACTTCAAACTTAATTTTCATTGCGAAAACAAATTCCCCTTCTATACAATTAGCAATGCTGTCATAGAAAAGATTTTTAAGTTGAAAATTTTGTTTTCCGTTCTTGAGATGAGGAATTGTCTGACTTTATTCGACATTTTTTTCCGAATTATTGTTATCTTTAATATAGATGTTATTAATTAAAGACACGACGTTTCGGCCAAGTAGCAGCCAATTTTCAGGAATTCATTATTTCGGCGGATATTGGTTGTCTTATGTGCTGACTATCATGCTACTTTTCCCCCGTAATGCAGTTTCTAAAACTGTCCGTTGCATATTCGCTTTATTTTGGTTTGGGAGGGGGTGGGGATGACGATGTCACGACGTTAGTGTAACGTTGCAATCAACTATTTTCCAAGCAAGGAACCGGGATCAAACAAAAATAATAAACAGGTGATTTATACTCAATCAATTTTATGAAATCTATGTATTTTTACCTGGCCTCATTCCAGAAAACAAGTACAAATTCTGGATTATTGCTGCCCCGTGGGAGTCTACAAGGCAACACTTTTTCTGCAACTTGTGCAGAGTCTAAAAAGTATATAAGTAATGTAACAATAAAATGCAACGTTTTTGCAACGTCTATGTAACGTTACAGGCTTAACATGTTGAAACATTAGTTCTCGTACGATCATCAAAGTTGAGCAACGTTGCGCCTGGCTAGTACCTATATGGGTGACCGCGTGGAAATACCTGGTGCTGTAAGCATCGATGTGCGGTAGTGTAATAAATAACGTCCCGGAATTTGATGTCGGAGTATTGAGTTTGTTATATTTACTCGGTGAAGGTATGAATCTGCATCTGCTCGCCAGCTATGGGTTAATTAGTACGACTTGTACCAGTAAATCCAGATTATCTTCCCCCAAATTCTTACAATTTAAAAATATTTTCCGGCTTTAAATAAGCTACAAAAGGTTGATAGGCCGTAAAAAAAAATCTATGCAACGTTGCAGAGATGCTGTAGTAAAATCATTTTGTTAGTTACGCTGGGGCAATTCTAAGCTTACCATTCAACTTCATTAACTCTCATTAAATGGTTTGTTTTTTACCAATTAATAGATGCGTGTATGGTCGACAATTTATTAAATGCCACAATCGTCATAAAGATGCCAAAATAAATAATTGGCCGAAGCAATAACACATTTTCATGCGATGTCAGAAATCGGTGTTCGAACCCAGGTGAAAAAGCCAAATATATATTTTTTAAGGAAGCAAACCCATACCACTTATTCTGTGCTAACCTAGCCATAGTAAAAGATGTATGGAATAAATTATAATATAATTAAACGATCTACAAATTAAGGACAAAACTTATGGAATATGGCAGAAGGAAAAGTGCCTTGTGCCAATTTTTCAAGTGCCTGTCAAGAAAATCAGCATTTATTTGATCTCAAACACCTACGATCACTATTAGAAAATACAGAACAATTTCATTCTTCAAGCGGATCGAAAGAGATAAAGCGAGAGAGGGAGAGAGAGAAGAAATGGGGGGGAGAGAGAGAAGAAAGGGGGGAGAGAAGAAAGGGGGAAGAAAAAGAAAGAGAAAGAGAGAAAAAGAAAGTGAGAGACACAGAAGAAAAGAGAAAAAGTAGAGAAAGAAAGAATGAAGAAGCGGTTGTGCTCTCATGCGATTAACGTTTGCTTCAGTTAAATGGAAAAACTTGTCAATTTTAAATCGTTTTATTTGTACCCTCTTACTTCTTTAATGACCTGAATTCATATTTATGATTGTTATTGTAATATTTGGTTTAAGTTTTTAAGTTTAAATAGTTAACGCGATGCAACAGCGTAATTTCCACGCGTATTTTGAAGTCTTGGAACTAGCTATGAATTATATTCATTAAATATCAGATGTCATGACAGTTTCGTTTATGTTGTCATCTTTGATGTCGTCCACAAAGTCATCTTGTCCTTCTTCCTCAAAAAGGAAATAGCAGTAAAGTCCACTCCAGTTTTACGCCGCTTCAGAGAAACCGTTAAACGCTAGTGGAATATTGTTTCTCCTCGGGTAAACTTATTTTTACTGTAAGTTTGTTATGAATCATGTGACTATGTCTCTGTGTAATTGTTCTAAATACCGTGGAAAGGTCGAGTCCGAAAACCTACTAGAAACTATAGAAGGTTTTATTTTTAATCGATACGAACCGAATCAAAAAGTTGAAAAAAGGTTCAATTTAGCCGCTACAAATTCTAAAAAATTCATGCGTGTGATATACGGGATTTGTTTTTTTTCATAGAATTTCGTAGCCGAAAGTTAGGTGTGCGTATTATACACGTATAATTGCAATAAACGTCTCCCTAAAATGTCCAGTAATAAAATGATTTAAACCATATCCTAAGGACTTTAAAAAGAAGCTTTTCTACACCTGTCTAAAAGAGGATTTACTAATTCTTTTGCTTAATTTGTTCTTTCTGTCTGCATTTCTGGGATGAGTTTTCATTATATCCTTATCTTTGTTGTTAACACAACGTTTCGGCCGTTATACCCTTCGGCCTTCATCAGATGTACATCACTGAGTAACCTACAGGGAATTCTGAACTAAACCCTTTATTTAATCTACGGGCGTGGACTGTTCCGGTTCCACTGCCCATGTCTACTGATATCTGGTTTTTATATTAAGTACTGCTCAGTTATTGCTTGCCTCTTCATGGTAATTGTGAGTTCAATCCCTGGGTCAGGCAGTCAGCGGAAACAGAAAGAGTAATAACTGAGCAATACTAAAAATAATATCTAAATGAGGATTGTCAGCAATCAATTCATGTTTAGAAAATTCGCAGCAATGGAGTAAGGCGCAAAACCTGTTTGCTAAAATGAGTGGCAAAGTCATCTTTTTTTCTTCTTCTTTCATCTCCGCCTCTTCCCAGAGAATAAAATGAAAGCAATTTTATAGTGAAATTTCAAGTTCTCATTTCAACATTAACCAAATAGGAAAAAAAAGTTTCTACAATATAAAGTGACATACACTTTCTTTCATTCGCCTATTTAAGGTTTCAACTTCTCAAGTCAGAATGAAGAGAAAAGACTTTTTTTTTTAAATACATACAGAAAAAAGAATTTCTATTTAAAACATCGAAATCAGATTGTGGTCCCTGAAAAAAAAAAATCCTCGAGATGAAAAGACCTCAACTGATTGAATGTTAAAATTTTGAAAATCTTAAATGAATCTACAATATTTTCATGCCAGAAGTAATGATAACATTTTCAAAGACAGAAAGACATCTTCATCTGAGTTCGAAAGAAACTGAAAAAAAGTTTCCAAACTTGTGAATTCTTCAGACGGAGAAGATTTATATATATATATATATATATATATATAAACACACACACACACAAGGGGAAACTTTCTAAAGAAAAAAGTTAAGAATGAAGTTAGGTGAAAGACATCAATTTTTGTTGAATGAAGGTCTAAAAGTTTTAAATTCTATGTTAAATGTAAAGACAGAACTAGTCACGCTTTGAAAAAAAAAGTTCAATAAGCCATACACTGTTACTTTACATGTATTCTTTTGTATATAGATAAACTCATGAAATAAACATGCATATATTTCAAAAGCAGACGGTGGAGACCTCCCCGCCCCCCCTCAAAAAAAAAAAAGAAAAGAAAAAAGAAATCGTAAAAGTAAAAAAAAAAATTATGGCTGCAGTATGCCTAAGAATATATATATATATATATATATATATACACACACACACACACACACACAACTGTGTGTGTGTATATATATATATATATATATATATATATACACACACACACTACTGACACTGAGTATTCCAAAGAAATATCTATGTCACCTGAGATTGAAGCGGGGGATGTGATGTGTACAGAATGGTGGGACTACTCAACCATTAATACCATCAATATCATTCAGAAATGTTAGAAAATGAATTTGGGCGGTAAAAGAAAATACTTTTCAAAAGCACATACTGACAAAATGGAGAGACAGAAAAGACTGACTTTTTGAAAAGATATCTACGACCATTGACAGCGATACAAATCTCTCAGTAAATGACGAAAGGTAAAGGGAACTGGTTTATTAAAAAAGGTGCAGATTCTAACTTAAAAGAATGATGCAACACAATATTCTTCATCCTCCTCACTTGACATTATCAGACGAAGCTAAGCTGAATAAAATATCTACAAGGTAATCAAGCGCTCTTTTATTGAAAGATATAAGCTAGTCTTTTTACCACATCTCACCCTCAAAATGTCCTTGTACCAAAGAAAAGTATTTGATGAACAAGGCGCTAAAAATCAGCCCGGCCAACTTACCAAAATTACTATTTAATTACGAAACCAATAAATTTCGGTGGATCGGATTATAGACTTGAAAAATAATGTCTAAATGTGTATATGTGGAATAGTATGTACGTCTGCTGGTAGTTGCAGGTCATTTGTCTTGGTTGGGTCGAGAACTTTTCAGTTCTACATATATGTGTAGGTGCTTGATGACTGAGAAAGTTGCTTATCCGCCACTTGTTGGTGTTTGAGTCAATGTAAAAACCAGTATTTCAATGTTAATTTTAAAAACAGGTCAGCTTCCCACATTTGAATATTGACAACAATTTCTGTTTGAGTGAGTGAATGAGAGAGAATAACAGACGAGTGAGAGAGAGAGAAAGAATAACAGACCCGAGAGAGAGAGAGAAACAGACCAGAGAGAGAGAGAGAGAGAGAGAGAGACCAGAGAGAGAGAGAGAGAGAGAGAGAGAGAGAAACAGACCAGAGAGAGAGAGAAACAGACCAGAGAGAGAGAGAGAGAGAGAAACAGACCAGAGAGAGAGAGAAACAGACCAGAGAGAAAAAGAGAGAAACAGACCAGAGACACAGATAATAACAGGCTGGGAAAAGAAAGTGAACAGAGAGGAACAGTTCGACAATAGATAGACAGGAACAGACCAGAGAGAGAGACAGAGAGAGAGCGTGGACGGGGCAGAGCGGCGTGGGGTGGATCCATAGATAAAATGGAAAAAACCAGGGAGAAAAAGAGACAAACTAGTGTTGGATAGATAATGAGTTTTTAATGGAATAAGTGAAGAAAAAAATCTATAGTCTGAAGAAAATGTGTACAAATTCTTTGAAAAGATGCCCAATATGTATCCGTCAATAAAACACATATGAACAACATACAGACATACATATATATATATATATATATATATATATATATATATATATATATATATTTCGGGCGCGTGTATAGCTGTAGAAAGTTTTGACACTTGTATTGAGCTGAATTTAAAAAGGAGGTGGGAAGAATATTCATGTTTCACGATCTTAAGATTAACTCAACTCTTTACAGATTCTTCAAATGAATAAATGAAGAATCTGCAGAAACCCCTCCCCACAAAATAAAAAGGGCAAAAATATTTTCAGAGCTCCCTTTTACACGAGTCTAACTACACAATTTTACTAATAAAGTCATACAATTCTCTCCTCCCTCAACTTTTTTTCCTCACCTTTCCCGCCCAGGTGTGACATGCTCAACATCATTAAAGAACTTCAATTAATAATAGTCAGGTAAAAAAAAAAAAAAATATAAAAGCAATGGTTGTCATTTTTTCCTTTTCTTCAATGAAAGGAACCAACACGTGTATAGGACCTTGGCTGCTGGCAGAATCATGGGAGGAAGGAGTTTTTTGTCTTTTTTTTTCTTTTAGATAATCGAGTAAATCTTTAGCCTCTGGACTTTTGACAGATTTTGGTATCAAACAGTCGTAGAATATGACAAATTGATGCCACCGGATTCTTTGAAGTACGAAACTAAAAAGTTGCAAAAGTATTTTTTTTTTTAAAAGTAAAAAGGAATAATATATATATATATATATATATATATTATATATATATATATATATATAACGTTTAAAAAAGATTGAAATCAGGTTTTTGTAAGCAGATCTGAATTTGTCTTTGTGTATTCTTAAAAGTCTGAAAAAAAATTTTGCTCGAGGAAATTTTCTCTGCGATTAAATATAAGAAGAATGTTGAAAAGTTCATGGCTCGACCAAGAAGGGACCCTCCACCCTCGCATAATTTTGATGTCTGATCATTTAGTCAAATGTTTGGTAAGTAGATCAGGCCGAGCACTTTTAAGCATAACATGTGTGTGTTTAGAAATAAATAAGAGAAATATATAAGGGAAAGAGTAACAAACGGAGAGTGAAATGAGCGTGTATCTCGATAGAGAAAGGAATAGAAACAGAGAAAAATTATTATATATATATAGAGAGAGATAGATAGATAGATAGATAGATAGATATATCTTAGTACCTCGAATGTTATTTTATGGATAGACTCAGATGCCTGCTTTTGTTTGTTTGTAGTTATTTATTTTAACATTATGAATTATGTCCACAGGTCGGAGTCTTCGAAAAACTTAAGGGAGTGGGCTCTCAGACAGAGATCGAACCTGCGTTGTAGCTGAGCGGCCAAAAGCAAGCCGGTTTTTTACGGTGGTTTCTCATACAAAGCAGGAAATAGGTTCGAACCCAGCCAGAGGGCAAACCGGTCAACTTATTCAGACTTTTTTTTTTTTTTTTTTTTAAAGATGTCTACTCAAATATGGATATACACAAAATAACACTTGGAATAAAAGAAAATAATATCAGGTAAAAAAAAAAAAAAAAAAAAAAAAAAAATCAAAGAATCTATCAACATTATTATTAATTCAAACGTTATTATTAAGTGGACACTCGTAATTGAAATAGACGCTCCAGTTTTATTTTTACTTTCTGGTATTCGAGAAAACTTAAGGAGGGCGTGTGCTTTCCTTAAAAGGTAAATTATTGCTCTGCTAAAATGTGCCGCTCTTCATAGCCGAGTGGTAAAAACACACCGGATCAAATGATGGTTTCTTCTACAAAGTGGAGATACAGGCTCAATTCTTAATGGTGAGCACAGTTTCTTTAAGATGTATCTAATACACAGGCCGATAGACAGAATACGTACTGTTTAAAGTAAAAATAAAAAAACTAAAAAACCTGGCGTCTATTTCAAATACGAGTATCCTCTAATAATAACGTTTGAAATAAAGAAATACGAGTAACAATTTGTTTCACGAATTCCTTAATGCAACATGATTTCCTCTTCCTCCAAACGTTATTTTTAGTGGGGACCCGTATTTGAGTTGCTATCCGTGTTTTGTTTTTTATCAAAATTTGTCGATCTAGGTCAGTCGAAATCTTTCACTGTTTAATAAAATAAAAAGGAGATACCGACTCAAACACGTGTACCCAGTAAAGATAACGTTTATAGCAATGATAGATAGAGAGATAGATTTATTGATTGATTGATTGATTTGCGCCTAAGACGCGAACGTAGTAAAATATGTAGCGACCAACGTAAAATGTAAAAATACACCATGTAGAACATAGAATGTAAAATAAAAATAACACTTTTAGAACGTACCACGATCATTTTCCGTGATTGAGTTTCATGTGGTAACACAACCAGGTAGGAGTTAGAACAATATAACTCACTCTCTCATTCATTCATTCATATATATATATATATATATATATATATATATATATATATATATGTTGGTCGTTTTTGTTTAGCGGCATATCAATACCTCTATGGGTTATTTAATGCCGAAATCTAAATATTTTATACGCAAGATTTATTTTGGATGGCTTAGTGATACAAGTATTACTAATTAACCCGTAGCTGGAGGGAGAAGAGGTGGATTCACACCTTTCCTTTCCGTTTAAGTGAAGATAACTAAACCAACTGGAATTGGAACTCGGCTCTCCAATTAACAATTCTGAGCCATTATCCATTACACCAGCTATACATCCAAGCTTACAGCACCTGGTATTCCCAAGCGGTTATCCATCTAGGTAGTGATCAAGCTCGACATTGCTTAACTTCAGTGATCGTACGGGGGCTAGTGTTTCAACGTGATGTGGGCGTAGGCGAGAGAGAGAGAGAGAGACGTGCATGCACAGACAATTATGCAAAAAGAAAAGTTACAATTGTTTGAAATTTGGGATCAAAAAAAAAAAAAAATTTAGCTTACACATCAACCTGTGGTTTGAATCAGAACTATTTTAGTCAGCAAGCATTTGCTGTAATGTTCTTCCTGACAATTGAAAAAGAATGGCGTGCTGTTAAAGACACTGCAAATGCATCAGATGTCAGATTTTTAAACCCAAACAGAAACGATCGATGTGGTCAAAGTCAAGGGTAAACTGGTGAAACTGGAAGCAAAAGTGATAAGATTACATCACTCACTTACAGAAGTGAAATAAGACTTTGTATTTTATGGCACCATAAAATACTGGTCTTGTGCTTGACAAAACTAAGCTTTTTAACTATGAATAACACAATGACATACTTATAATTAAGCAGTTGTTTAATTGATGCTTTTATTTTTTTATGATACCTTAGTTATTCAAACAATGCTATTTTTTCTCTTGAAGGTAGTAACCACCTGAGCATTTAGATCACAGTTTGGAGTAAAGAAAAGTAAGCAATGTATGAAAAAGTAAATGACGTTACCTTTTTTTAATTATATATTTTGAAAAACTAACAAATTTGGTTGATTTATTTTGTTTTACGGCATATCAAACGCAATGGGGTATTTAAGACAGCTTCGTATGAATAGAAGATGTATTAATATTTTTTCAAAAATGTATTGCTGGCATTTTTACTATTATATTTTCATAATGTTTTGATCCCAGTTTTTTAACTGTCTGCCCGTAACTGGGACTCTAACAGGTGCTACCACCACGGATCAGGGTGGACCTGGGAACAACAACAATAAAATATGGTCCTGTTCCCCTCACAACCTCCCGATCAGAGCCAGGACGGAACAAATTTGGGAAAGACGTGAATCCATTCCACCTGCTCCACCCGTGGGTGAAATATAAGACAGGACTCTCCTTTGAGAAAGACAGCTCCGAATTGAAAACTACGGAAAAGGCATCACTGAAACACCACTGCATTATATCTTCCTGAAAAAGTCATGCCAATTCAGAGATAATAAATAAAAGGTATCGGCGGAGAACCATGATCGCCTACGTTCTGAAGGGGCGGGGAATAATATATATAAGTCGTATATGAAATAAACAATTAAATGCTTAAATTGATTAAAGTGCTTTGATTAAGACAATTTCAATAATACCATTTTACAGGAGATGTAAAACTCAAATAAACGATTGTGCCGTGCAACAGACCAAAGGAAAGGAACTTGGCCCATGCAACGCCAGGGATTATTACTAGTTATTTCTAACTGACTGCTCTATATTTGTGACTTTGTCATCAGGCTAAGTACTTAATCAGCTGTGTTGATATTACCTGAAATTTAACAATGAATGTGAGAATAAACAACTTGATGTGTGCGGTTAATAATTAAAAAAAAAAAAAAAAACCTTTCAATAATTTTTTAGTATTTTTATTATCATCTTGGTTGGGATGAAATGATTAAAATGTATATATTTTTTCAGACGCATACATACATAGCCTATGTGTTCATTTTCACATAACAGAATATTCAAAATCTATAGAGAAAAGGAAAGAAGACGCCAAATAAAAAAAGGGGTAGATGGTTAAGTCAGAAAGCTAAAGGAAACTGAAAAGAAAAGCGTGTAAAAGAGAAAATATGCAGTGGAAAGAAAGATACAGACTCGCTGACTAGAGTTATATTACTCCTTTACCCTTTTGACATTTTAAAATGGGCGAAGCTTTAATTCCGTTTTCTTTGGGCGTGTGATGCACGCCTTTACATAGGAATGTATGTAGATACTATAGTCCTAATATACAAACATTTACACTAGCAAAAAAATTGTCTGGACCAAACTTATTTTGGGTTTGGTACGTTTCGGCATAGCCCATTTGGTGTGGCCGATTCGCCAACAGAAAACTTATTGGACTATTCGAAACAGTCGTTTAGGCGTCAGACTGTTTCAACGTCACTCTCCCCCAACAAATGGATAAAAGCATTGAAAACACCCAACTTTCAATATGACTTTTTATTCATTTAGGGAATTAAGGATCCTATTAAAACACTACTGGAATAATGTAAATTAGAAACTTAAAGTAAAAATATTGTATTTCAAAAATACATATGTAATCTCACTTTACAGCGATCTTTCTGTTCACATCGCCAACACTAATTCAGGATCCCTCTTGCTCGTTATATCAACAATAAAAAGGTATCCATCTTGTATCACTTTGTTTCTTCCACGTTCTGATAAAATATTTGATTCCTATCTACATTACTCGGACTATTTTCCTCATCTTTGTTGCCATATTTATCACAACGTTTCGGTCGTTGTACGCTCCGGCCTTCTGTAGGTGGTCGGAATGTCAAACCGAACCTCTTAATTCGCTCGCTGGGTCAGACTGTTCTAGTTTCACGTGTCATATCTAATGGATGTCAGTTATCAGTTATCTCCTGTTAATTCCCCCTCTCCAAGTTCTCCACCAGTCTTAACCAGGTAGTGAACTACCAGGGTTCGTATTGCAATTTTCATTGCTATTATCGCTTTTCTCTGGCACTCCTTATTACTGATCCCATATTGTATTCATTTCTATGCTTGAGTTCTGTTCGACATTCCAACCACCTGAAGGAGGCCGGAGCGTACAACGGCCGAAACGTTGTGATAAATATGGCAACAAAGATGAGGACAATAGTCCGAATAATGTAAATAGTGTACATAATACTTCATCTAAGAAATATGGACAGATATTTGATTCCATTTGAAATAAAAGGGCTTTGACGACTGAAAAATATCAAGCTGCACTGAAAGAACTATAATATAAACATGCCTCCAAATACTCTTTATTAAATTGAACGAAGTGCTAATTTGAGAGATAGATAGATAGATTATAACGGCGAAGTAGTAATCTGCCACATCGAATCAGCAATGCCGGAACCTACCATTTCCAACTTATTTAGTGCTGCGCATGACGGAACACATTCAGCACTAAAAAGCGCTTTCACTAATTTATTTGTTAGTGCCAAAGTCATCTGAAGATCCCTTTTTCCAAAGAAATTGGTTGTTTGTCTTTATTTTGTTTTCTACATATTACCATGGCAAATAAACGCTTTGCATCGAGGTTATTTACTCGGGGGAAATCCTTAACAATTCTATCCTTGGCCAACAAGATTCTAAAGAAAAAAAAAAGATTCTTATTTACTGGTTCCACTAAGCGCGCACCGATCCAGGGAAAGTACCTTTGAAAGATTTTACCAACAAAAGAAACAACAAGCTAACCGGTTATTCCTCCTTGCTCTTCAGGGCTCAATCAAGGACAAAAGATAAATATGTGCACAACGACTGAGAAAGAGGGAAGGAAAATGCTACCAAAGAATCAGCAACATGAACCAGAAAGATTGCATTTAGACGCAGAAACCATTATTTCCGCCTCAAGAAGAAAGGTTGCTTAGATTTAATATACAAGGTCTCAAGCAATTTCAGATGTTAATCCGTCGGGGGGGGGGGTATTTTGAGTTTTTTCTTTCTTGTGTGGGCAACATGACAAAGAAGCTAGAGTTAAAACTTTGCAAAAGTAGCAACCATCTTTGGAAGTTCATTTTGCAAATAAGTACAAATCAGCATTGATGGCTTCATGGACTGAAACTTCAAAATAATTTGGGAAGACCGTCTCGCTTTTCCAACTGAGATCACGTTAATTGTTCGGGGGTCTTGATCTTGTTTTTGAATCAGTTGACCAAATCACAAGTTAATGTTGTTGAATTAACGGCTCCTTTTGAAGAAAATGTCTGGGCACATAAAAAAAGTCCAAAGCTCTAGAAGAGAAATATTTTTAAGACATGGCTGGATGACCAAGTAATTTCCCATCATGCTTTGGTCCTGAAACCACGCCTGACCTGAAGGGCAACATTTGAAGAAGGATTTGCTGGAAGAACTATTGTTTCCACATTAATAGTTGTATGAATTTATTCTATAAATTCCAACTCGTCTAGTCCGACTTCCATAGTTTTCTATCAAATTATAATATGTCATCATTCATGGGGTCCAATAATAAAATAACAACTAATAAATAATAACGTTTTGATCAAATTGCGTAACTTTTCGAAGAAACATTAACATACCATACTTGGTTTGGGATGTTACATCAAAAGTATAAAAGATGTATTCAATTGTCTGAATGAAATTTGCTAAATTCTGGCAAAAATATTTATCATATTAAAAGAAGGTCAGACTGTAAGATTTGTACTTGTAGAACGGATTGATTCAAAGACTGACCAAATAAAACATTTTCATCAAATAATGGTCAAACTACAGGCTTTTTACCTGTATATAAAAGTATGCCACAGATCCGTTGATTGTTCAACTGTAAATAACTGCATTTAAAAACGCACATTTAAGACGTTTATATTCACATAACACATGCAAATATAATATAATAATAAAAAAGGTTCTATGAAAATTTACATACTTAATAATACTTCCGATTCTGCGATATCACAAAAATTCGATTTGTACCTAGTCTTATGTCAGATTTTTTTTTTCGCATTCGAAATTGCTTGAGATCTTGTACAGTGTAACCCGGATATAAAAGAGTAGTATTTATTGTACGAAAGTACAAATGTGGCACAAGGCCGAAAAAGGGGAAATGGGAAAGGACGGTCATCTTCTGTCTTAACTTTCAACTTAGCTAGCCGCAAACACTGACCCGAACAATATTCCTTTCACCAAAACAACACATCCATTACATACCATTCTTACTACATCCACCATAATGCCTCAGAGACACTATGAAGTCCTAACTAGTCCCCATATTTACAATACATTGTCTGTGGGGGGAGGGGTATAGAATAACAATCTAAAATCCCCAATGAATATTTACAATGAGTGTAACTATATACAAGAAACTAAACAAAAGATTTTGTTAGTAGAACCCCCCACACCCGGATATAAGAGAGTTGTCGGGACAGGAGAAGAAGTCTCTTATATCCGAGTTTGGTCTATTTTGTTTAGGTAAGTATGGCTCTAATTTGGGACCAGAGGAAATCTCTCTCCTATATCCGGGTTTATCTTATATCCGGGTTACACTGTATATTAAATCTAAACAACTTTTCTTTTTTACGTAGAAGGAATGGTTTCCGAGTTTAAATGCAATCTGTCTGGTTTATAGTGCTGATACATTGTCAGCATTTTCCCTTCCTTCTTTGTTAGTCGTTGTCCTTATATTTACATACACTGTCCTCGACTGAGCTCTGAAGAGTTAGGAGGGATAACCAGTTAGCTTTTTAGTTGTTTATTTTCTTGCTGTGTTATAGTTTTCGATTTGCCACCTTACAGCGAGTAATATTTTTTTATCCTTGTTCTATCTACCTTTGTATTATATATATTTATACATACTTTTAAAATGTACGTTTTTAAAGCACTAGTACTAAAAACAAAAAAAAGGCAAACTCCAGTTATATTTTTCGATCCACCACTTTACGCGGAGTAAAATCTTTCTTACCCTTGCTCTTCCTCCCACCTACCTCTGTTTTAATATATTTATATATATCATGTGAATATATACTTTTAAAATGTCCATTTTTGAAGCCATAATATAATTTTTGTTTAATTTTATACTCCCGCATATTATTTAAGTAAATAACTTTAAAATATTTATCACCTGTAAAGGACATTTCGTTGTGAACATTTGAATGCAATCAGAGATGGTTTATTTTAAATTTATTTAAACATTACTAGATTGAATAGAAAAGAAGAAGAAAAAAGAAAGAATTTGACGTTATAATCAACATAGCATTAATAACTAAAATAAAGTGGATGGGTGCGGGGAATGTATTGTTGTTGAATCCAGGTGACAAGAGTTGGTAAATCGTTCAGAGTCAAACAATAAACTTGGTCCGAATAGAGACAATAATGATAATTACAGACGAGAAACGGTTGGTGTTCTTTGTAAACATGTCATTAGAAAAGAAAAGCTGAGACAATGAAGGGAAAAAGAGAAAAGAAAAATTGCCCATTTCATAGATGTTCATATGACCATCGGTTTTTAGTTACGTCCTACTTACTGTCGTAGACTTTTCCCTATTTAAAAAACTGCAGCATTTAGAAGAAAGAATTATTCATTTAACATTTCCTGAACGTAAAAAAAAGAGGTCATTGCAACGAACAGACAAATTACAGTCCCGATTTTGACTTCAGCTTTCTGTCTTGTCCTGATCTGCAAGCTTGGGCCAGTAAAATCTCAAAGATCTTTATTTATTTTTTTAATTTCACCCCAAGAAAGGGTGATAAAACCACTAAGACGCAAAGTGATATTTAGAGTGAAAGAAAATGAGAAAACGTTAGTAAGAAGAAAGGACAATGAAAGAACATGATTCAAGGGAGACGATGGCGATTGGCATTGCATTTAAAGTTTTGAAGATCGTAGTTGATAGGAAAGCAAGAAGCCGGGATCCACAGGTGAGAAGTACGAGAGAAGAAACTATTAGAATAGAACTTAGTTACATAGCCCCTTGCAGCCGAAAAAATGATGAGACCTAGCTGCCAATCTAGTACTACACTTCAATTCATGGAGTCAAGATACAAAAGAGCAGAATATACACAATTTCACTAAAACCTGCAATATTAAATTTTCATCAGTAAAACATTCCAACCAATATTACTCTAAGGGAAGAATTGAAACCATTTAAAATGAGAAAAAAAGAAGGGGGCGAGGAGAGCAAGAGAGAGTAAGAAGACAAGACAATAACGACGGAGGGGGGAGAGTGGGTGTCATTACCGGAAGAGGAATAAGAGAGGAACAGAGAGAGAATGCGCTTCATAGATGTGACCATCATGTTTGTAAGCGAACCTCAGCCTTAAATCTGATGATTTCAATAAAAATTTAAAAAACTGGCTCATTATAGAAATCGAGATCTGCTGGTGTAATCAAAACCAAAGCCTGGAGGTCGAGAGACACGGCTAATGAGGCGAGCCTGGAGGTCGAGAGACACGGCTAATGAGGCGAGCGTGGAGGTCGAGAGACACGGCTAATGAGGCGAGCGTGGAGGTCGAGAGACACGGCTAATGAGGCGAGCGTGGAGGTCGAGAGACACGGCTAATGAGGCGAGCGTGGAGGTCGAGAGACACGGCCAATGAGGCGAGCGTGGAGGTCGAGAGACACGGCCAATGAGGCGAGCGTGGAGGTCGAGAGACACGGCTAATATTTTTCTACCAAGATTTCGAGAATATTCTGGCCGGTAGATGGAATTAAATAAATATACTGTTTAATAAATAACTAAAAACAGACCATTTACTCAAATATGAGTATCCATTAAAAATAATGTTTAAACAATTTATATATATATATGTATATATATATATATATATTTCAGATTGAAATAATAAGCTATAACCATCTTTCACTCAGCAATACTTGCTACATTATGACACAACTGTGTTACTAGTTTCATTATACAAAACTTAAACTCAAATTAGTTGCTTTTTACTTTCCTGTTTCTCTCACTTTTGATGTGTCCTGTGAATGTTAAATTCACTGAACCTTCTTTCCCCATTATGTGTCAAAAAGATTTCAGCAGTAACTAATTTCCTATATCATAGTTAATGTATTTCAGACAAGCTTCAGATAACGCGTTCAATTGCTTTAATTCTGTCTGTAGTTTTCAACCATTTCTCATTGACTATTTGATTGCAGTATCAATTAGTCTCCCACGGTGTTCTTTAGGATGATAATGAGACCAGACTCAATAAAATAAAGCAAAAGATCGAATTGCTAGATTGGTATAATTAAAGAGATCTTTCTAATTCAACAGGCTTAGCAACTTAAAATTTCCATTATAATCAGATCACTGGAACACTTCCGTAGGTGTAAAAAACTTCAAGAATAAAGAAATCAATTCAGAACTATCAAAATTCATTTTCTTTTTTCATGTTCTTTGCTAATAATGATAATTATATTCCTTGAGAGAGGGAAATTAATATTTGTTAGATTTGAGCGGGTTTTCATTTTAGAATATTTCTTTGGCGAGTTGAATACCTTACGTAATATCAACAAAACAACAGCCGAAATGTGATAGCAGCAACAAAGATGAGGACAAAAGTCTGAATGTAAATAAACACCAGGCAATATATATACATCTTAAGAAACTTATGGATATGAGAAGTCAGACAGCAAAGTCCGTGTTCCAGTCTAGTTTGTTAGCTTCATTTATGCGCAAATATTCTTGCGAAAAGGTATGAATGCTCTTCTTCCTCCAGTTATCAGTTGAATATCAGGACAGACAGGAAAATATTCTGCCTAGTCAGTGATGGATAGAAAGAGATGACGACCCAAGCATGTATCACACATGGAATTTAACCAACTGAATATTTGTTCAACACAGCCAATTTTGGTAAAACCTCAAAAGAAAAAGAAAATGGAATGGAGAGAAAACCCTTTAACAACAGATTGAGATACAAGCACTTTACCTGATTTGTCTACCAATTGATGACAAGAGACATTTTAAAATATGACATCAGTGATTGATTTTTTTTATTTTTTATTTTTTTTTTTTTACAGTTTATCAATACATTGTGGGTTATTTAAAGCCAAAACATATTTTGGACTATAAAAATATTTATTTTTTGCAAGTGAATATTGCATTAATAATTGTTTGAGAATAATTTTTCCAGGTACAAGTCCTACTATTTAACCTATAGTTGGGGGGGGACAGATTCATGCCTTTCCTAGTTCACGCTCCTCCTTGGTCTTTTGAACAGAAGTAGAGATTTATCCTTTGTTCTCTGTTTAGGATTCGGTTTCTGGTTCCTTCTGAACTCTTCTTATTCTCTTTCATTCCCAGCAGCCTCCTGCATCTTAGTGGCATTATCGCCTTGCTTGGGGTGAATTAAGTTAAGAAAAAATTGCACATAAGTGAATATAATGAATCTGACTGGAATTTGAATTCTGTTCCCTAATTTTTCATTTTGAGCTGCTATCCATTACACTACCTGAATATCCACAAATGGGAAATGAAAGGGTCAAGAAAATTAAAGTGTTTAGTGAGATAATAATTGAGATTTCAATCCTTGGCCTGGGTAGTACAAATATATTCAGTGGAAACAGAGCGAGTAATAATTGGACAACTTTATTTTTTTTAATCATTTCACCTGAAGAAAGATAATAAAGCCACTAAGGCACAAAAGGTTACTGAGTGTTAGAGAACACGAGAGAAAGAAAACATTATTAGATAGAGGGAGCAATGAAAGTACACGGATTAAGAAGAGAGAAGATAACGATTGATCGTCAAAGATTTAAATGCAACGTCAAAATTGACTGGAAAGCAAGAAGCCAGAAGAGTTAATCAGTACGAGATATCCATAGACATGGACAGTGAAATGAAAACAATCTACCCTTGTAGATGAAAATGAAGGGGGGATCAGTTGGAAATTCCTTGAATGCTACCCGGATTGACAGACAAAAAAGGCAGGCCAGAAGATACAATGGCCAAAATCTTATAATAAGAAAGATATAAAAAAAAATATTAGTCTGACCATAAATAATAACTCCACATTTCTGAAATTTAGACAAAAAAAAAAAAAAAAAAAAAAAATTTATGCTCATCTTGTAAGAAACTTGATATTTGTTCAACAATGTCAACTTAGGTAAAAACTTTAAAAAAAATGTAATCGAGAGTTAACTCATTGGCAACAGCTTGCAATATAAGCACCATAACCACCTTTTCTATCACTTGATGACAAAAAGATCTTTCAAAATTTGAAATGAAAGTGCCAGTAAAACAAGAGCCTCATTGCTGATTACATGGGCACTGAATAAAATTGGATACATTTGCAAAGACAACATAATACTATACACTGTTTCATTTCCAGTTCAAAGCTCTATGTCACGGACATGCACGGCAAATAGGCCCCTCCCATATATTTATATTTTCAAACAAGAGACAACATGAAATATTTGATAAACTCAACCAAGCCGCTTTCAAAGTGAAGAAAGGATCACAAGCAGCTAACAATGAATTTACCCCTGAAAATTACTTCTTTGGCCATTTGGCTTTGTCTGAGAAGATGAAATCCCATATGTTGGGTTGGCTAAGAAGCTCAATTGTTAGAGTTTGGGACACCTGACGGTATGGGTTTTAGCCACATTGTTGCAGAGGCGCAGAATCCTTTCTACTGGAGTAAATTCCATTCTCACAAGGTGCTTGACATTTAGGGGTCTTGTGCCCTACTAAAGGAAACTTTAGAAATATCAAGTATCAGATTTGAATCATTTTCTTTTTCTAAATTCATCCTGAATCAGAAGTGTTAACACAGAAAAAAAAACATTTTCTACAAGAAATAAGTGGTTCCCCACCCTCTCAGTTTAATCTGAAATTTGTCAAGTCGATATATATTTACTGAAGAATTAATAAATTCTGAACACGTTAAGTATCTCAATGGATCCGTTTTATAATAAATTTATTATAGATAATAAGGAAAATGAAGACAGTTCTAGGAGTTCTTTAGTCCAACACAAATGTAACATAATATTGATCTGAAAACTCAAGCCATCCTTAATAACCTCACAAGATCTAGACGATCATACAGATGTCATGTATGGTGTCCAGATCATTCAGAAATGCCTAGACCAGGATTTCCCTATCTGGGTGATATCACCCACCAGTTGGCAATTTCAACTGTTGGGGGGGGTGATTGGAAATTTTGGTGGGCGATGTAAGATTTTGAGTATTAAAAATGTATTTTGACATATGCTACCCACAAAAAATATTAGGAGTTATGCAAAGAACCTGTATTAAAAACAAAAAAAACAGGCGGTTAAATGGGAATAACTGAATCCCATTCCTACACAAGATATAAATATCCCTGAAAACAAAGAATATTTTGATATTTTCTATAGTTTTGAGAATGGTCATTAGTATTCAAATAGTTCTTCGGATGAAATAACTTTTCTTTTGGTGGGTGGGTATATATTTATCAGATAAGTAAAGACCAAGAACAACTATGCCAGTAAAATTAAGTGACTTCAGGATAATTTTTATTTAATGTAAAATTGTTTTTTCTCTTTTTTTTTTTTTTTTTTTTCATCACATTGGCCTTCTCATTTATCAAGGCAAGAAAAGTGCTTTTCAAAACAATTTACTCATCATTGACTGCTTTTGAATATTTGCGATACAGGTGAGTGATGATACACAAAAGGCTGGGAACCCCTGGTCTAAATCATCGATATACAACCAGTTCCTCAGATCAAAGTCTTAAAGGATACAATTCTTCATAAAATTGTATAGACTAGTTGTTATATAGGAATAAAATGTCAATGCCGACACTGTAGTTTGAACAGAGATCCCCAGAGAGCAAACACAGGCGATATCATTTTGAATAAGTAGACCACATGATAGTAAAGGAATTGTATATATGGGAATTAGTGTGGCATCTAATTGATCCCCATTTCTACTCTATCCTCTGTTACTATACGGATCACTATTCTCTATACTATTCACTATACAGATTACTATTCGAGCGAGTATTATAGAGCGAGTACTATTAGTATGAGTGTTATTCAAAGGCATCTGACACCAGTATTGTTCAACGGTGTTACTATAGTTGTATCTACGATTACAAAGTCTCTATTACAATGGGCATTATGAAGGTGACAAGTATTCGTTGATATTACAAAATTAATGCTACAAAATCCCAAAGTGTTTTAACAAATAACAAAAGCCACATCAATTAAAAACTTCCAACAGCAGCAACAACTAAAATGGATGGTACATGCAACTGTAAAGGAAAGTAATAATATAATCAAGATGTTAACTTTCCACACTACCTTAAACAAAAGGTTAGGAAGGAAACTCCCATCAATACACGAAAGAGCGATAGCAGTGGATTTGCTAAGTCTCATTTCTTGAAAAACTTTTTTAAGAGAAAGACTTTACAAATTTTAATTGATAATAATGTTCAGTCAATGAATGGCAAATGTTTCCTGTATGGAAATGGCTAATTTTACCATTTTCTAAATATTTCTATAAAGCCACAATTATACAACATCAATTGTTAGTTAAATGTACTACAGTAATAATAAGCAACAAACCAAACATAGTAACCCTTGTTCATTATATTTTCTCAGCTTTGCACAGTTTGGCACAAGATTAAAAATTTTGAGTACCCAAAAAGATACCTTGCAAAGTAAGTATATTTATATACACACATTAAAAATGCAATATATATATATATATATATATATATATATATATATATATGCTCACATATCATAGATGTTTATAAACACACAGTTGTTAAGACATGCAAGTATGAAAACTTCAAATAAACAATTTGTCAGTTCTTCTATGGGGTCAGAGGTTAACAAATTTAAGGTTTTCTAACAGACAAGAAAGTTAAATTTTTCTTTTCAACTGAAGCCTTTGTCAGGAATCAACGTAATTCTGTGCCATCTGGAGCTCAATGTTGATTCGAATACTAGGCATTTGTAGAACTTTGTAAGAAGCCCACCAGGGCTTCCCACCACGTCCAGACTCCACCTTCACCAGCAAAGGTGGCAGTTGAATGAGGGTAGGGTGTGTTGGATCAAAGTGAGAGTTTGCATGCAAGATTGAGAAATATCTTGAAAACAAAGACTGGAATTTTGATCTCCACATGGAGAGAGAGAGGGGAGGAGTGAAGGGGAGAGAGAGGAAAGGAAAGAGAGAAAAGGAAAGAGAGAAAAGCAAAGAGAGAAGAAAGCAAAGAGAGAAGAAAGCAAAGAGAGAAGAAAGCAAAGAGAGAAGAAAGAGAAAAAAGGAAAGAGAAAAAAGGAAAGAGATAAAAAGGAAAGAGATAAAAAGGAAAGAGATAAAAAGGAAAGAGAAAAAAGGAAAGAGAGAAAAAGGAAAGAGAGAAAAAGGAAAGAGAGAAAAAGGAAAGAGAAAAAAGGAAAGAGAGAAAAAGGAAAGAGAAAAAAGGAAAGAGAGAAAAAGGGAAAGAGAGAAAAAAGGAAAGAGATAAAAAGGAAAGAGATAAAACGGAAAGAGAAAAAAAAGGAAAGAGAAAAAAAGGAAAGAGATAAAAAAGAAAGAGAGAGAAAAAAGGAAAGAGAGAGAGAAAAAAGGAAAGAGAGAAAAGGAAAGAGAGAAAAAAAAGGAAAGAGAGAAGAGAAGAGGAGACTAAGAGAGTGACAGGGAGTGTGCAACAAAACAAAAAGCGAATTCCAAAGGGAAAAGATGACAAAAAAGAAAAAAAAGAAAAGAAAAAAGACCGAGACATAAGTAAAGGGAAAAGATGGCCGAACACATCTATTAATCATGGTGGAAATAGAAATATTGTGTTTAATATTTCAAGTGAGGTGGATCTGCTTCAAAATTTAGCATTTGACTTTTGTGCCTTTATGTGAAACTTCAACTATCCCACCCATCGAGCAGTCCCAATGGTAAAGAATCGGTTTGTTTTATCCTTATTGCTCTTAAAAGAAATCCATAAAAATGTCCCAATGTAGAAGAGAGAATATTAAGCAGAGTAAAGAGAAGAGTGTAAACAGGGTGCGGTAGTGTGGGTGGATGTGGGAGGAAATAGCCATCGGGAATCCATTCCGGTAAGATAGGAGTTGGTAGCTTGAACACATGAAGATGGGGGGGGGGGGTTGCCGAAGTTTTATGCACACAAAAAGAGAAGTGGTCAGTCATGCCTTTGGTCAATTAAATGTATTTAACATTAACCATGAACTCTGTGTGTGTGTGTCTCCCTTTACTTATATATATATATATATATATATATATATATATATATATATATATGCGTGTGTGTAGAGAAGGCATGTGTAATACACAGGAAGTCATTTGTAGTGAAAGAGGGGGAGTGACATGGTTATTTGTAGAGAGAGAGACAGTTATTTGCAGAGAGACAGAGGGAAAGGGAGAGAGAGAGAGATGCAGTCATTTGCAGAGAGATATATGCAGTCATGCAGACAGAGAGGGGGAGAGAGAGATGCAATCCTTTTCAGAGGGAGAGATGCAGTAATTTTAGAGGTGGGCATAATTATGGATCAATAAATCCATAACCTGACATATTTAGATCTTCAGAGTAGTGTTCAATGTCTGGAATTAATAGTGCAGCATTAAGTGCATTGACAAAAGAGGGGATTGAGAGATAAACTGAGGAAGGTGTAGACTGATAAACAAACTGAAAGAGTGTAGTAATAATAGAGAGAGAGAGAGAGAGAAGGGGGGAGCAAACTAAAGGAGAAAGGAGAGTGGGAAAGAATGTAGAAAGCTTTTTTTTTGTTATTTTCTTTATTATTAAGCTGCTTTACGTGGTGCATGGGACACGTTTACATGGACGAGCTGGCCTGGCTGAGGCGAGGACAACAGAGACAAATGTTTGGACAGAGGAGGAAGTTCTCACCAGAGACACTCTAAACAACAATAAGGCAATTAAGACAGGAGATAGAGTTAGTGAACAAGAAAAAGGTTGGAGAGTAAGGAGAAAGTGACAAACCATTGGATGTAAAAGAAGGCCACACCTCTTTAATTGTTGGCCCAAACATCAATCATTATAAAAAGGTCCATAAGACAACTGCACAATTTTATGCATTATTAAAGAGCGATCTAAAGTTTACTTAGTCCAGCACAAGGCCAAATAGACAGAAACTGGGAGAGGAAGATTGTGCTGCTCCAAACTTACAAGCAGGAAAAGACAGTCTACATTGAAAAATAATGACTTTTAATCATCATCGGTTCCATAAATGGGACCGACATTAAGGTCATTGCACAGCTGAGCTGACCAGTTCCTTCTGGCTTGAAAGCTGAAGATGTTTTCATTTATGTGGAATGTATCTTGGGCAAGTAGATATGGCAAAGCCCATCCCTCTTGTGGTCTGACCACAGATGATGTCTTCTAACTGGAAAGCTCTCCCTCATCACAGACAGGTGGCTATTTATTCTATAAGGGGAGTTCTTTGCCCTGGCTGTTCACTTCAGTCTAGGACTTTTTTTTCTTCGTGGGAATTATTACAGGTAATAAAGTAAATTCCTCCTTCAAGTGTTTGTGTGCCATGCGCCGATGACTTAGGGGGAAAATCTCCGAATTATGCCAAATCAGTCGGGTTTCAATCCTGGCTTGAAGCAATTGGATGTCTAGCTGCACTGATGAGCTGTGAAACCGTCTGTCTGTGGATGACATATATATATATATATATATATATATATAAGTGAACATAAAAGTCAACACTTAGTTGCCTGGCGATTGCATCTAGCATGAAACAGACTGTCGCCTCCAAGTGTTGACTTCTATGTTCACTTTTATATTTACACACGCTCTATCTCTGATATTGAGCACTTTATCCCATAAATAGCACACTTTAAGACTATATTTCTTCATATATATATATATATATATATATATATATATATATATATATATATATCGGTTTTGTAGTGCGTATTCAATTTATGTAACGTAAATCATTCAAACGAAAGCTTCAGTATTTATTTTTCGTTTGAATGATTTATGTTACATATATATATATATATATATATATATATATATATATATATATATATATGTAAAAATGCCTGGGTGCTAGCTTCTGAGTGTACGCATTAGCTAGAGTGTCTAAGTAATCCCTGTTGTTGACATTCACTGAAACATTTTAGGTTTCATCAAAACCAGCAAGCCAACCAGTGGTTTATATTCCAACTATTCTGAACCAACCTCAATTACAAATTCTGAGAGAGTACCTAATCTGATATGATTAGTAGTTGAACACGGCTAGTATACTCAATCCCTTGGTCATGGTAACCTGTGACTTTGTGGATCATCACCCCAGGCTGATATTATCAAGTCACCTCCTTGAAAATTGAAATTGACCATTCAAATCCAGTTCTCATGGCTGGAATTCTAACATTATAACCACTTGGTCTCACACAGACACACGCACACACACATCCAAAGAAGTTTGATTAAAAAGAACTGACACGGTCTGTCCATTTTATTTCTTAATGTATTTTTCTGATTTTCGTATAATGTATTAAGTTCATATTGTGTAACTGTTTTGTTCAAACACTCATATATATATATATATATATATATATATATATATATATATACACACACAAAAATTGTATGACAAATTGTAAAAAAGTTTTGGTGATGAGTTTGCTCCATTAGGATTTCGTCGCTTTGTTGATGTTGCCTCTTCTACACATGAGCATGAAATGAGAGATGTTGGTAGTTTCAAAATTTTTTAAAGAATATTTTTTCAATCTAGTCAAATTCATCTATATTCTTTTTCTTTTCATCACCTTTGTCCCACATTGTGATAAAAGAAAATCTACCAATAATGGTGATATATTGTAAGAGCATGAACATAAATTTACTGTGGCTGAACTAGCGATCAAAGCATTTTTGTCTTAGTGAATTATTTTCTTTTTAATCAAAATAGCATTCCATATGTCAAAATTGTGGTTAGTTTCATTATGGTGAATAACCAATGCATTTGGTGAGTTGTTTTTTAAAATTTCCCTTTTATGTTCATATAGCCTTTTGTTTAAAGTTCTTGAGGTTTCTCCAATATATTCTTTCTTGCAATCTTAGCAGTTGATAGAGTAAATTCCTCCTTCAAGTTTTGGTTTGTTTTGTTTTTTATTAAGTCTTTTGTTTTTGATGTCATTGTGACACATTTTATGTTGAATTTAGATAAATTCCTGTCAATCGTAGTTGTGATAGAGTTAGTGGGTAGAAAAATATATATTTTTGATTCATTGGGTTTGTCAGGAAGGACAGCATTTCTATTTTGGAATATTTTATGAACCTTTTCTTTCACATTGAAAATGAAATAGTTAGGGTACTGAAGGGTCTTGAAAGTATTTAATATATTTCTCCTCTTTTAAATATTGATACTGCAAATTCCGAGTTCTCTTAAATAGAATCCAATTATCATTCCAGATTTTATTTTGTTGTTATGATGGGAATAGAAGTTTATTAAGTCATTTTAATTGGTCGATTTGCAGTGGACACTATGTTTTAGGCTGTTGTCAACTCAGTGTAACATGATGTCCAAAAAATGTAAAGTATTGTTTTTTCTATTTTGTCGGTAAATTCTATTGCATGTATGACTGTTTAGTTTATCTACAAAATCCAGTAAGTTAGTATCACGGGGATATATTAATAGAGTATCATCAATATATCAAAAATAAGTTGATTGTTTTGGAAGGAACCAGACTCAAGAAATTCCAAGAAAATACATACCATCACTCTACTGAATTTCTTAGAATTTTGAATTTGGTTCTTTCCAAAACATATGAGACATCTTCAGGGATAGGAAAAGGAAAGTGAATGAAAGAAAAACAAGTGTTTTAAGTAGTACATTGTTTTAAAACTTTTATTTGATAAATGCTGGAATAACTCAAATTTTTTAGTCAAAAACTGGTACGGTGTGTGTGTGTGTGGGGGGGGGTAGACCACTCCCATTTAACAAAGGAGGCTGCTGAACAGGTAAGCAAAAATTATGTGGTTACAGCATTGATATCTTCACCTGAACAAATCTTGGAATGACATTTATATTCTAGAATACGCACTTGTTTGCCAAAACAAATGTTGGCACAATTTGTTACAGTACAATTATTATATTTTAAATAATTTTCTCTACGGCACAATTATTTGTTTTATGTTTACTAAACTTCTAGAAAAATTCTCATTTATTTGGATCGGCACATTTTCTTTTTTAAGTTGAAAAATTCCCACGAGTCTGATGGTACTATAAGTTTGATAATACAATGAACAGCATGTATGAAACGTGTAATATATATTGGTATGGAAAATGACATTTGGGAACCGAATTCAAATTCTTGGCTAGTCTTTTGGGTTCACTTTCTTGCTAATACTCTTGGGAAAGGAATGATCATGCCTCTCCCTGCCACCAGCCAAGTCTTGTATAGAAACCAGTCTAGAAGAAGAAATACTCTGAAATACTCTGAAATTCAAAATTGTGGAGAAGGTAATGGGAAACCCCTTCAAGTTCTTTCCCAAGAAAGCATGACAGTTTGCAGATAAAGAAAATGGAGTCTGTGGCGAGCCATGACCATCTCCATTATGAAGGGATGTGGCATTTAAAAAAAACTACAGTTAATGAAGCTAGACATCGTTCCAGTTTTTCCAGTGATTTAAGAAAAAGAAAAGAAAAAACAAAGTTTCACAATGTTAGGCAATATTTTGATAGTATGTCTCCAAGTTATATTTAAAAAATTATTGCTATCATTATCATCATTATTATTATTATTACTACTACTATTTTTTAAACCATCCAAATGATGGCACTATTAAAAATGAGAATACGAAGGGCAGGTGTATTGAGGAAACTTGCTGTCACTTAACCCCTGTTTGTAAGCTACCAAGTGCTGAGCTGGTGTGAACACTTAATGAGTAAATAATGCGATTGCATCCATAACAGTGGATGCCTTTGGAACCAGGCTAAAAGCATGAGCATTGAGTCTAAAGTAGAAATTTGAAGGAGGGTAGGAATCTGTAGAGAGGAGGGCAGTGGTGGAATTTGGGAGAAAACTGATGAAGGCAGCTGGAAATTTGAGGAGACTTGCTGTCAGGTCTTTAACAATCCCCACTAGACCCCTGGTATAAACATGGAAATAAGCAGGGGGGGGGGGAATAAATAAATAAATAAAATAACAATAATAATGAACTAGTTTGATACTTGTTGCTTCATTTATGGCAAGATGATCAAATTTCAAATCTAAAACCAAACCATTTAAAAAAACTACATTTATTAGAAAATACATCCAGTGTAAATACCTAAGTAGTCATAAATGATTTCAAAGGCCTGACTTACTCTTTTCTTGTTACCCAAGGGGATTTGCCAGACAGCCAAAGAGAAACTAGCATTTATGACACAAAGGCACATTTCAATTTCTTTAAAATTGTGTGTTTGTATATTTGCATGTGCACGTGTATATTTTAATTCAATGACAGCCCTAAAAAATTAAAAAATAAAAAATAAAATAAAATAAAAAATAAAATAAAAATAAATAAACAAAAAACTACTATCAAATAATTTCTGAGAACCTCAATAAAACCGTATAATTATTTCATTTTTTATTGTTAAAAAATAAAATAAAAATGAACATCTATTTTTTTTCTTGTCAACTTTATGAATCTATTGCTCAGCCCAGGGTACAGGTAGTCCAAACTGAGCAAAATGAGAATATATTATTCCAACGTTTAATTTCAGGATCACTCAAATGTGTGTGTGTGTGTGTGTGTGTATACATTAAATGGCACAAATGCATATAAGTCACTCATGCAAAATACATTACATATGCGCATGTAATCATACCTTGTGTGTGACGGACAAAGCATTAGCTTTTTTTTTCCTTTCATAATATAGAATTTCTTCAATTTTTGGCATACTGGGAGATTTGAAAGTTTGGTTCTTAGGGTTTGGAAGTGAAATATTTGGTATTCTTAATTAGCAGAGAGATGAATAGAAAAAAAATGATATCAGCTGTTTTCTGCCATGAAAACATTTAAATTTAAAAAAATAAATAAATAAAGCTTTGCAAAAATAATTTTTTTTTTTTTTTTTTTGGAATTCCTCACTGAGAAACAAATGGTCAGCAAGCAAATGTCCCAGACATTAAATACTGTAAGGAGAAAGATTCACCTTAGATGCGCCACCAATTTATCTGAAGTATATTGTTTTGTAATGGTTAACAAGCAACTTCTTGCAAAGCAATTTGCTATTATCGGGAGCTCAGTCTTCAGTGAGTACAACAAACAAATTTATTTTTAATATTATCATATATTAAGCATTTCAGATCCCAAAATAATGATAATAAAAAAAAAATCAATTTTATAAAAGATAATAGAAGGATTCAGTTTGCTATGTAAATTCATTCTAAAGTAATCGCCCTACAGAAGCCAAAACAAAATAGGCTCATACAATTTCTCAGTTAATTTGTAATCGGAAGTGATAATTGAAAATATGGGAAAAAAAAAAAAAGGAACTCCAGATTATGAATTTCAAATTTTTTTTTTTTACATTTTAAGAGTGACCGATTTTTTTTTTTTTTTTTTAATGGCTTAGCCCTTTGTGGGTCATATAAAGGCAAAACATTTTGGTTTGTAACAATTCTTTGTTTTTTTGCAAGTGAATATTTACTTTTTTAATAATGATTTTTTCCAGATAGAAATCATACTATTTAACCCCTAGCTCTGGAGAGAAGACAGATTCATAACTTTCCCAAGAGTATTTGCATGTAAACAAATGTAATGAACCTGACTGGAAATGAAACTTGGCTCTCTAATTTCTCATTCTGAGTCTTTATTCACTACACCATGCACACATCCCAATATTTTAAGAAATCTCATGAGCATATTTTGTTTTGCTTTCCGTAGGAAGATCAATTTAAAATGCATTTACAAAGCAAACTAGATCCCAACTTCTATTGACTTTTATAGACTTTATAAAAAGTTGTTTTTTGCTTAGTTATATGAAAAATATTTTGAAAACTATGATTTCTGTCCGCAACATTCATAATAAAACTTCATTTTTTTATTGTCTAAAAAGAGAAAAAGAAAAAAAAATTACCTTTTGCATTTTTAAGTAGTTGTTTAGATTTTTTTTGAAGATTAAAAATATAAATTCCTCAACTTCAAAAACTATTTTTTTTAACTTTAAAAATCTTAATACTGTTAATTTTTATTAACAAAGATATTCTTAATATGAGGATCATTAAAAAAATTAATCTCACTGAATGTAACATATCAAGTAAAAAATACTTTTGCAAATATTTGCAGTCATAAATTTTTCTAAAGAATTCTAAGCTAGCAAATTTGAGGAATTCTTTTGCCATTCATACGGATTAAATTGAAGAATTTTTTATAAAAAATCTGTTGTGATGCAGTAGCAAAAAAAATGTCAAACAGAAAAATAATCCCCATCATCGGAAGACAAATCTCATGTTAAAATTTCCTTTTTATCAAACTCAGACCATTTACATAAGAATAAAAGAAATAAAAAAATCAACAGTTTATATTTATACAAATCTTTATCACTTTTCAGATATTTTAAAAAAAGTTTAACACAGATATCCATAAAAAAGGAACAAGTAACAAAGTGGTAAATTTCTTTTTTTTTTTTTTTTTTGTAAATGTGGAATCTGTCTTGATGTTAAAATAAGAAAAGTTTAATAAAACCTTGTTGAGAAAATCTCTAGAAGGACCAAAATCTCTGTTACAATTAAGTGACAAATATTTCTAGAAATAATTCTGAAGAAGGACAGGAAACACCAAACAGAAAAATTCCAGAAATATCTGGTTGGAAGGAAAGTTCTTGTGGTTTGTAGAACAATGAATTAATTTAGAAACTGCAAGAATTTTCCTTCCAACCTGAGAACATTAATACAATATGGCCAAAATAATTCTCAAAATTAAGCAAAGAAACCATTTTTCTCTTATTTTCAAAAAAAAAAAAAAAAAAAATAGAGAGAAATTGTGTAAACTTTTATTGGGCATCTAAAGAACATTTTTTCCTGTTTTACAATCAGTTTTGTGTAGATAGGTAGGCAAATTAATAAATCCAGTCTCTTTCCTAATCACAGACTGAAGTTTATACAATGAAAATTCCAGACCCAAATTCAACTCTGTTAAGCTACACATCTGTGTGTCTTTCTCGTATATATTAAATGGAAGGGACAAACAATGTCTGTGCAGACATTTGATGAGGTTGTCCTGGTGTTGAATAAGTCCTTTGATGTTGGGCAGAAACTTGTAAAGGAACTTGCCAAAATATCTCTCACTGGCAGCATGACACAGAATTTACCCAGCATCTGAAGATTGTGTTTTGCATGAAACTCCAAGTTGTGCAGCCGTTGAAGGAGAATATGATGTGTATTTATTAATCTGTATTAGATGTTATATTACATTGAGCACTATTAACACCAGCAATTAATGTGCTATATATATATATATATATATATATATATATATATATAAAAAAGTGAAC
>OZ038499.1:81852579-81910079 GCA_964036315.1 Acanthosepion esculentum | reverse complement strand
TCTCACATTATATATATATATATATATATATATATATATATATATATATATATATACTCCTTCCCCTAAAAATATTTTTTTAAATAAATGAAAAAATATGTATAGGAAAAAAACTGTAAACAACTGGGAAAATGACAGATTAAAATTCTCTTGAACCTGTGATATTTGAAACATTTCTGAAATTAAACTGTTTGAAAATTATCAACATAAGTCATCTTTTAACTTCTTCACTCGTATCTTCAAGGCATACATAACTTTATCCTTAACTTTTATTTTGCTCTCCCAATACAAATAATATTTTAAACAAATCTTTTTTTTCTTTTATTGCTGTTTAAATTTAACAAATCAAGTACTAGTTGCCAAATACACTCAGTAAATTTTCATTTGATTAAAAAAATATGCAAAAGGAAGTTTAAAAAAAAAAAAAATCTTAACTGCTACCTTTTTTATTATCCTTAAAATGAACTCATTTTTTTCATGTACCTATCAAGTGAGGAAAACAAACAAAAGGAAAAATTTAGTCACATCATGAAGAATTTCTTATTGCAAAATAAACAACATATAGACAGATAGCAAAATAAACAACTATGTATAATTCAGTACAGGAATTATTTTCAGTTTCAAAACAATTTTTTTGACACCAGATTTTTTTGCATAAAACTATCAAATATTAACCAAACAAAATTGTTTGAATAAATATTAGGTTGGTGCAAAAATAATGTTGTTTTTTGACGTTCAACTTCATGTTGGAAAACGACATTATTTTTGCACCAACCTAATACATTGAATGAGAAGAAGTCTTTTTTAGTTTCTGATTCCTTAAATAAGCAAAGAGAAAACTCTTGGGAAAAATTTTAAAAAAATAATAAAAAAATGTGTATACATTCCTGCAGAATTAATCTCTCAAGAATATACACCTATTTGAGTTATCTTAATTCTTTGAGAACTTTTGTGATTTAATTAAAAATCAATTCTACATAGCAATAAAATAAATATTAATAGTACCAAATCATCTCTTGTGAATTCAAAAACATTCTACAGGAGAATAAGAAACAAATTATTTTGAAAAATATTTCAGTGTTGCTATTATACATGGAGCCCTACCAACCTCTGTTTGCAACATACTCGTTGATACTACAAATACAATAGCCTCATCCACATGTTAAAAAAATTGCTAAAATAATGGAAGCATTATTAATAAAAAAAGAAAAAGCCAATACTTAATAATATGAACTATGAACACGGCCACAATATGCTGTGTTTGGAAAATAAAACATTCCTATAAAACTAGATATATATAATCCATACATTGTTAAAAGTTAAAATTTAGACATACAAAAATAATTTGGATAATTTATATAAAATGTACGTCCAGAAAAGAAAATTATAAGAACACAGGAAAAATTAAATAAAAAATGTAACAGCAGTACATTGTCAGTCATTTTTAATGAAACTTGCATGAAAGAGAGATTACTGCCCAAATACACAATTATATATTTCACAGATAGATATTTTCACACACACACACACATATATATATATATATATATATATATATGTATGTGAAAAATTTCTCCGAGTTAACCAAACTTTGAATTATGACACTTTCATCCAGCTGATGACTATTCATGAACATTCTCAAATCTAAAATCCCTGATCAACCAATGACATCCTCACTTTTGCATATAAGTATGTGCAACAAAATAAATCCTACATTGACTTGATAAAGTCCCTCCGAGAATGAAATGCATCAGCTACGAATAGTTTTTCCTCATCTCTTTATTATTCATATATATATATATATATATATATATATATATATATATATATATATAACACCATAGATTCAACCATACAAAATTCGCAAAGGAATTCATACAAGGTATTATAGGAGCCACCCTCACAAATACTGAAGAAACAACACTACTCTCTCATATCTCATATATATATAAAGTTCAAAGCAGATATACCTAAAAATATATAATATATACTGACAATTTAAGTAATACTTTTTCATTTTATATATATATATATATATATATATATATATATATATATATATATATATGTATGTATGTATGTGTGTGTGTGAGAGAGAGAGAGAAAGAGTTTTAATCACAATTTCAGAAATACATTTTGACAATGTCTGTTTAGAGTTTTACAGGCATATCACATACCAATAGAATTTACAAGACAGATAAAAAATTATATTTTCTATATAAATTCAAATTTCTCTAAATTAAAAGTGATAACTCCAAAAAATAAAAATAAAAAAATAAAAACGAGGAAAAAAAAGGTAAAGAAAATATTTTTTGATTAATTTAAAAAATTTTAAAACTCGGAATCAGTTGCAAATTCTTGCTAAACCCATGCCCATGATTAGATGAGAAACTTTAGCTGACTAAATAAAATGGCTAGATTTACTTATATTTTCATTTTAAAGTCTTTTTTCATTGATAAATTTAATTTTTAAATAACTGCGTTTTAGGGAAAAAAAGAAACCCAAGAAAGAATGTTTCCCTAAAAACTTTCTTAAAAAGTCATAATAAAAACTAATGAAAATTTTAAAGGGGGGGGTATATATATATATATATATATATATATATATATATATATAAAACACTGTATGAGTTAGCTTTTACCACTATTTGCATCATTCGGACTGTTGTCTTCATCTTTATTGTCATATTCACGTTTTGGCTATTGTACACACCGGCCTTCTTCAGGTATATTTCGAACTGAACCCTTTATTATTACAGATTCTTTGAATTCTGTCAAGATCAAGTGGATATCTGTTAATGAACAGTCCACAGTTGTATTATAAGGAAGAGAGAGAGAGAGCCTGAGTACTTTTGACCATTCCCTTGACCATCAGGGAAGAGGCTTAGAACTGTAAACTGCAGATTTTTCATTAAGTCGTTTGAAAAATATTTCATGAATTAATCAGTTAAAATTTAAAATTAGTCTTTCATTGAGGCACTAGACAATAAATACATCTGAATTGCATAAGATATTTCGGAGGCCTTTGACAAGGTAAAGCACAGACAGCTACTGCACAATCTCTCTAGCTATGGAATCAATAGAAGAATTTACATTATTGTCATATTCATGATGTTTCAGCTGTTTGATGCTCCGGCCTTCTTCAGGTGACATACATTGGAATTTCGTCCCCCAGGGTAAATTGTTCTAGTTCCATATGCCATACCTTTCCTGGATATCTCAGTTTCCGTTATGTGACAATAAAGATGAGGACAACAGTTTGAACAACATAAATAATTACCATACCTCATCACAGAAATATAGACAGATGAAGAGTTAGCTTGTTTCTTTTATTTAAAGCTTTCCTTGCCGTTTCAAGGTGTAACAGAATTTTTAATATGTAGGAATTTAAAACTAAAGAAAATTTAATTTTGCTAATCTATTGTTTATTTTTCATTTGTTTTTTTTTTTAAAGATTAAAAACCAAATGAAAAATAAACACAATAGATTAGCAAAATAATGTTGTTAAAAATGTGACAAAAATAAGTGAAGAAATGTTTCTGAAGAGATTCATTTTTAAAATTTGATTGGAAGTGGGGAATTTGAATGAAAAGAGAAATTTTCTTGTACCAACGACATTAGAAAGGAGATGGGTGCTAACAGGTGGTAAGTTTATCTTTCAAAATTGTTACAAACAAAATTTTCCCAGGTTAAGAAACAAGAAAAATAATATAAAACATTCTAAATTGTTTTGCTAAATGTAAATAGGAAAATATTTCTTATAAAAATTCAAATTTTTCATTAATTCAATGTTTTCAGATTTTTCTGCCCCATTTTAGGAATTAAAAATATTTTTAATTATTTGATTTCTCTAATTATTAACAAGATGAAACTGATTAAATAAATACGTTGAATTGAGAAGAAAAGTATTTTTTTCTGATTCTTTAAATAAACAAAGAGAAGACTCTTGGGAAAATTTAAAAAAATAAAAAATAAATGTACATACATTCCTGCAAAAATTTAAAAAAAATTTATTTATTTTTATATATATATATATATATATATATATAAATAAAATTCTAAATTCCATTAAAACCTTTCCCTTCCAATCAAAAACAAAATTATATTCACATTTGTAATCAGCAATCATTCAATGTAAAAATTCTCTTCAGAAGTGACAAAAGATTTGATCATATATTAGATAAGGGAAAGCTGAAAATTTCTGGACCTAAAACTTTTAACATTCCATCATGTATTTACTCAATAAGACTAAAAAACAAAACAAAAATACCAATAATAAAAATGATAAAGTTTTCTGAAAATACATGAAAAATAAAATTTATTCTTACCCAGAATTTAAAAAATTCTAAAAGTTTTGTGAAATATTTAAAATAGGCAAATATTCTTGGGTTCTGCATTACTAGGTCACACTTGGGCAAGATAAACCCCATGTTCATTGAATAGAAACAGAAATTTAAAATTCATGATGTTTGGAGATTAGTTTATAAGGAAAATTTAAATTTTAAAAAATTTGTCTATTTTAAAATGTAAATATATAATTTACATCTTTACTCATTAACCATAATTTTTTTGTCTCCCAAAAGTAAAAAAAAAAAAAATCATCAATGGGGCTTGGAAATATAATAAAGTCCAGGTTTGAGAAATCAAATTTTAGCTATCCCCTACACACACAAAATATATATATATATATATATATATATATATATATATATATATATATATATTTGTGCATTTATACGAGTTTCATTCAAAATGACTGGCAAAGAATTACAGTTAAGTTTCTTATTTAATTTTTCTTGTGTTCTTATAAATTTCTTCTTTTCTGGACATAAATTATATAAAAATTGTCCAAATGCTCTGTATGTCCGAGCACTTTCAGCTATACTTTTAGCCATTATCAAGGATGAATTTTATTTTTACGTTTAAATGAATGTATATTTTTTTATTTTTTGTGTTCCTGATCAAACGAAATTCATGAAAAATTATATTGGACATTCCAATACATGCCTGACAATAAGACTCACATTACATCTCCCTGGCCATAGATCAGTTAGGTCACATTTAAACACACACGGAGACCCTACCAAACACCAATGCAAACAATACAAAATATAATAACTTCATCCACATGTTGAAAAGAAAAAAAAATAAGTTAAAAATAATAGAAGCATTATAAATAAAAAAGAAGAAAAAGCCAACAGTCTAATATCAACTATGAACACAGCTACAATGTCCTGTGTTTGAAAAATAAAAACATGCCTATAACTCTAGAGACATCAAAAATTCTTATATATTCAATTAAAAGTAAAAATAAAAATCATCCTTGATAGCTGAAAAACGTTCAGACAGTTTCGAAATACTCTACATCCAGAAAAGAAAAAATTATAAAAACACATGAATAAATAGATAAAAAAAAAAAGACTTAACCTGAGTACCTTGTCAATCATTTTTAACGAAATGTGTGTAAAGATTTCAGATAGAGTATCTCCGTAAAAGGATAATATGAATAAAGACAAAAGGAAAAGTTAAAATGATTACAACTACACCAAAAACTATCAATGATATGATCAGAACCAAAAATACCCATAACAATAATAATTCTGAAGCAGGTTTATATA
This sequence comes from Acanthosepion esculentum, assembly GCA_964036315.1. Taxonomy (NCBI): domain Eukaryota; kingdom Metazoa; phylum Mollusca; class Cephalopoda; order Sepiida; family Sepiidae; genus Acanthosepion; species Acanthosepion esculentum. Next base: position 81,904,461 of record OZ038499.1, on the reverse strand, counting down.
AAATAAATTGGCAAAACTGCTCCTCATAATACATTGGGAAGAAACTTCCAGAATTAAATAAAAAATAAAAATAATCTATGAACACAAAAGGGACCTTATACACAACAATTTATCAAATGCATAAGTTATACATAGAAATAAAGTCAACCCCAATTTTAATCTAAAGAATGTGACACTTAATAAGAGAAAGGAAATTACTTAGAAGGAAAATTCTCAAGAGTGCCGCTATTAAATCTTATCAAAATATAAATCTGTGCCCTGAATTTCTGAAAAGAGTACTACTTTCTCAAACCAACATACATGACTATAAAAATGTTAGACAATTAAAAAAAAAAAACGGTTAAATTCATAAGTTCATGTTAATTAAAATATATAACACATAAATTTGAAACTTAAATAATTTAAATAATAATTTGCATTAAAAAAATTTGTAGAACATCACTTATTCACTTTTGTTTATTAGACATTGAATTGTATTGTTTCATGTCCTCCATAGATTGCCTGACATTCCAGCTAACCTGATGAATATTCATGAGCATTCCTAAAGTTAAAAATTTTGAAAAACCAATAGTATTTTTGCTCTTGTATATTAATAAATACTTGTTATAAAATAAAATCCTTACATTTACCTTGATAAAGTACCAGAGGACAAAACATGTTGGCTAAGTTTTCCTTTTGTCTTTATATATATATATTATATATATATATGTGTGTGTGTGTGTGTGTGTGTGTGTGTGTGTGTGTGTGTGTGTGTGTGTGTGTGTGTTTCCTTACCTATGTACAATTTTAGTAGACACAAGGAAAAAGAAAGAAATTCTACTTATAATTTACATACAAAATTTTCACCCCTCCCTTCTATGATTTTAGCAAGATGTTTTCAGCTTAACCCCCCTTCCCAAAATGAGATGAAATGAACAAATGTTAGAATCTGGGAGGGTCCTTCTTGATGAGGCAGAACTGTTTAGCACCTTCTTCTAAATATCTAAACGTGAATTAGTGGGGGGGGGGGGGTCAGGATGATTATTTCATGCAAAACTTTCAAATGGCCAGCCTGCATAGAAAATCAGCATTCAAAATTCAAAGCTGTTAGGTGATTTTGAACACTAAAGTCAAAAATACACAAGCACCCCAACCATAAAACAGCTCCAAGTATGATTATTAGATCATTTCAAAAAAAAAAAAAAAAAAAAAAAAAAAAAGTATACATGTTGGTGGGAAGGGAACATTTTGTATATAATGAGAGAAAATTCTTTATGTTATCCACAACTAAGGTTTTAATAGCTTACATCTCAATTATAGCAACACTAATCTTCTGACTTTTTTCAAAACATTACATTAAAAGGCATGAAATAGTAACAAGATTCATAAAAATCTCAAATTTTATCTTCTCTTTAAATTTCAAAACCATTTCCATATTTCATTGGCAAAAATACTACTTTTAATAAAACAAGATGTGGTGTTAATTCGAAATACAACCAGTGCCACCATTTGTTGATCTGATGAAGGTTGGAGATTGTCAGTCAGTCAGTTAATCAGTCAGTCATGTGCCATGCGTGATACACGCTTGGGTGATCATGTATCTTTCAATGCATGACTGACGAGACAGATTTTTTCCCATTTCTTTCTACGGTAGTCCAGTGGCTATCCAAGGCTATAGAACCAGGTCTGTCCTGCTATTTACCCATAGCCAGAGGGAGAAGAAAAGGATTCATACCTTTCCCAAGGGTATTAGCACTTAAGTGAATGTAAAGGATTTAGCTGGAATTCGAAATCTGCTCGCCGATTCCTCAATCCGAGCCGCTATCCATTACTTCACAGTACCTCCAGCTGAAAATCAGGGCAAGCTTCATTCCAGTTGTTATAACATTGCTCTGAAGGGTATAAGGTTCAAATCAAAGAAGCATTGAGTAAGAAAAATTAATTCAGCAGAATATTATTTTTTATTTTAATAAAAAAAAAAAAAAATATGAACCACAGGAAATAGAAATCAATAACTGTTATGCTGTCAAACTTTAAAGAAAACGTCTAAGAAAAGAACATACGTCAAATAAGCTATCAAATAAAATCCATATCATGAATGGTTAAGTTGAGTAGTTTGCTAAAATTTGCACAGTTGTGAAATTTTCGAAAACTAGAAGATACATGATGAGCAATCAGAGTGGTCTGTATATTACTGGAAGTACATATCTATCAGCACACTTGAGTAATAGCAGTGAAAAGTCAAAAAAGTATAGTAACAAATGACAGAGTATAAAAGTATAGTAACAAAAACAGAAATCTAAAGGCATATAATGAAAAATGCTTTTTAGAATCTAAGTGAGGTATTAAGGAATTGAAAAATACCCTAAGAAACCAAGAAAAAAAAAACGTACTGGACTCCTACATAATATTTAATATATGACAGACAATTTTGTTGCAAAAAGAAGAAATTAAGGAGATCACATTTCGTTAACCAATGCTGAGAATGCCATGGACAGATCACGTAAAGAAACAATGTTTTAAGGAACTTCAAAGAAACTAGTGCTAAGAGTCTCTGTTGAAATTTTGAAAAAAAAGGGAGATTTGGCGAATTTAACTACCATTGAAGGTAAGAGAAGCAGGGGGAAAGCAGGCAATTGCCTACAGGACAAATGTAAGCAAACAGATGGCAGAACAGGTAACAAAGACGAACAGGGTACATAAAGGAGCCAGTATTGCTGAAGAAGGCAACAAAAGAATGGAAGCTATGGCGAGCCATGATCACTCACATTCTGAGGCAAAGATAAATAGAGTAAAATAGGGCACTGGAGCAATACACTTTTTTTTTTCTTTTTAAAATAAGCAACTTAAGATTTTGACCAGTACACGGGTTGCTTAATTTTTGACACAAAAGTTTTTACTCAAGTTGCCTAAATGGTTGCAGATTTGTTTTTCTTTCTTGGGTGTAATGAAGAGAAAAAAGAAGTCATTTCAAATGTACGTAAATTAGTAGAATTGGTAGAACTCTTTAATACAGTATAAAATAATAACTTTTTTTTTTCTTATTTTACTTTCTTTTTTTTTACTTTCTTGTTTAAACCATATGGATGTCAGATGGAGTTGCTTGAATTCGAGTACAGATGCTTAAAAAAAAACCCCAAAAAACAAAACTACATTGCAAGTGTGTCTTATAGTCCAGCTTGTTAGTAGCACAAGTCTGATCCTCACTGAGTGCCCCACTTGTGCTAGAATAAACTTAGTAAATAACCAATTCACACGTCTAACAAAGTTGATGTTTGTTAGGTACTCAACTAATCTGACCTTGTGCTAGTCTAAATAAAACTTTAGTAAATAGCCGAATGCCTACTGTATAGCAAGAGTTAACAAGTTTTGTCTTGAAGACTAAATTCTTTTTGTAGTGAATCCGAGCTTTACTACTGCTTTATATTCACCTGGAAAACTAAAGATACATAATCCGACTTCCATTTGGTCTTGTCTTGGACATGATTACCACTTTGTAGGTGACTATTTTCGTCCAAAGAGAATATGAGTCCTGCCAATGCACGATGAATTTGAATTTCTTGGTTGTGTAGTCATATCATTCTATGGCAACACTTAAAACAATCTTGACTGAAATTGAGACTACTGCAATTTCAAATATATAGAACTAATATATAAAACACTGTATTTTGATGGGCTTCCATATACAGTAAAAAGGGGAAGTGATATTTATAACTGATGCCGAGTGCTTTAAAATAACAAGGGGGCATACAAAACAGGATTAGATACAAGAAATGAAATCGGGCAAGAATTTTGTGAAATTGTTTTGGTGTCATGTTTGATACTTTTGACAGGCAAATTAAAACAGTTTTCCAAAAGTTATTTTAACTTTTTAAAACCTGAAGAAATGTGAGAATTTATCACATTAAAGACCTCTATAAATAATGCAAATTACATGTTGATAAACATAAAAATAGTAAGATGACCATTAACGAATTATTTTTCAAACCAAAATACCTGTGAATACAAACATTGAAGGGATACTCCAAAGCAAATAAGAAAGAAAGAAAGAAAGAAATTTTGAAGCTTTTTTTCCCCTGGTGCCCTGATACTATGAATTTAAGTGTGCTACTAGATTGGCATCTAAGTCCCACCCTTTTACTCACTACTTCTACTCAAACAGTTTTTCTCACACTTCCCACTTGTGAAATTCTTCCGTTTACTTCCTTCTGTGATAACCACAATCTCCAAAAATTTAAATGCAACCTCAATTGCCATCTTCTATTTTCTTGAATCCCGTTCATCTATTATCCTTTCCTCAATCACCCCCCTCATACCCAGTTTTGTTCTATCGTTTTCACTCTCTGTAACCCCCCTGCGTACTAGTGGCATTCCCGCCTTGCCTGGGGTGAAATGATTAAAAAAAACAAACAAACAAAAATTCTAAAGTTTAATTGATTAAATACTTGTTATTTTTTCCTGTTGAGTTATTCTAAATGGATATCAACGGAAGTTAAATATTTTTTCTAATCAGTTAATCTCCATTAAACCATCTTCGGAGTTTAAACTAACAATTTCTTCCTCAAATATATTTTTGTCCTTTTTTCTTTATATTTCTTGATTTCAAATGAAAACATGGAAAATTTTCAGTGAAGCTTTTCAAAAATTGTTGTTTATAATTATAAATTTAGATAAATGGAAAAAAGAAGGTATTTGTTTAAACGAACACCAGAAAGATAGTTTTAAAAAATTGTAGCTAATAAATTACATGTACAGTTAGCTATAATACATTAAATGATTTGAATAATAATTGAAATCTTGGACTATATTTATCTATTGTCAAACTGACACCATCCCCACCCATGTACCATTTTACTTATGTTCATACTTTCTTGACTTCACATGAAACTTTTTTTTTCAGTGAAACTTTCTCTTTCCAAAATAATAGTTTATATTTATAAATTTACATAAATGGAAAAAAGGTGTCAGTTTAAACTGATGTCAGGAGAATATATTGATTAAATCTGAAATTATTTTTTAATAAATAAAATCAAAGCCAATTAATTCAAGTGATAAAAACTCATGTCTGTTCCTTTTTACAAAATGAAATTTAGAAATTAATCGACCAAATGCGATCAGTTAGTTTTTAGTTGTCATTATTCCAGCTCACATTTTTATTTGGATTCAATTATTCATTTGGATTCAAATACTAAAGATCATTCAGAAAATTGAAAAAGGCCAAAATAATATTGTACGAAAGACCGATATTTACTTAGAAACAAATTAAAAATAAAAGTTAGCTGAAATAGTTGCATATCATATCAGTATCAGTAATTTTGATTTTCAAAGTAAAAGTTAAAATTTAAATATTTTGTTTAAAACAGACAAGATCACCCCATTGTAAAGATATGTCTTGTACAGGAATTATATATATATATATATATATATATTAATGGTGTCTTAGGATGATATTTTATTAAATCACTACCAATGTTTTTTTTCTTCTTAGTTTTTGATTGGATAATTGAATTTATGTAATATTGAGTTTGTGTTCATCAGATTCTTTTCATAAACACTCATGTTGTTTAATGGAGATTTTATTTTTTTTCACTGTAAATAACATTACCTTTTAAAAAGGCCTTACTCAAAAATACTGAAGTCTCATTATATAGATAACACCTTAGTAATATATCCCCACATCAATGCTTAATTACTAGATCTCATTAATAAACAGAATTGAACCTACAATTGAATTAAAATATATATATATATATATATATATATATGTTAATTTTTTATATATCATGAACAAATTAGGGGGAATGATGTATGACAAAGTGGAAAAAGCCTCAAGTGATGTGTTTTGCCCTTTAGGATTTCATTGGACTTATTTTTGTTTATGCTGATGCGGCTATATAGGCACATGAACGAAAGACGCTGAGTATTTTAAATTAGAAAATATACACACACACCTCTATCATAATATATGTGTGTGTGTGTGTGTGTGTGTGGAGTATATAATCTAGCTGATTTCATTTAGATTCTTTTTGTTTTCATCACTCTTGTTATTAAATAATCCATACTGATAACAGAAGAGCTGCCAAAAGTGGTGAATCGTTGGAAGAACCTGGATGCCAATTTACTGTGAATGATCTTGTGATTAAAGCACTTTCTAAACATTTTCGTCACAGTGAATTGTTTTCTCTTAATTAGAGTAGCATTTTTAAATCAAAATTGTGGTTAGTCTCGTTACAGTGAGCAACTAATGTGTTGTTTTGTAAAACATCCCTTTTGTGTTTATATAAACTTTTATTTAAATTTCTTGATGTTTCTCTGTGTTCTTTGTGGAGAATCATCTCTCCACACACACACACACACACACACACTAGGCCAAAATGTTCAGGAGACCCTCTGGATTTAATAATTAGTAAGTTTCATGCCTTCTTTGGTTTAATTAACTCCTATTAAGCTAGGATATTTAACACATTAGTACATGGCTTCCCATATTATTTTTTTTTTTTTTTTTTTTTCGAGTGGAAGGGTACCAAAAATCTGAAAGCCCTAACATTGCTGTTTCCAAGTAAGGAAAAAAAGAGCTAAATTTTATGCAAACTTTATGGAGCAATATAATTATAATTAAATAAATAATAAAAAACCTTACAGGAAAACAAAGTCCCTCTGGCCTGAAGTGAGCGAGTAAATTAGTTTTGAAGAAGGTACACAACCTATTTTTCAGCAATTCTTCAAAATCCAGGGACTGGCCCTAAACTCTTGGCCTATCATGTAAATATAATATAATATATATATATGTTTCTTTTAAACATGTTTTGTTAAATATGACAAACAAGGTTTTTCTTGTTTTTTTCCCCCCCAGCATTCTTACATTTTGTGGGAGTCAAGGTGGGCAAAAATTGTCCATTGTCCCAAGCGCTTTTGGCCCCTTCTTTAGCCATTTTCAAGAGGGTTCGTTTTAGGTGCTGTTAGTTTCTCTTCATGCTCTGACTGTTCAAGATGTATTTTATTTTTGTTTTGAATACTAGTAGGAGTATTTATTCTGAACCTTTGCAGAACACAGAATATACAACTTATTTTAAAGAAGAAAACATTAACTGAACTTTGCTATATCAACAGCAATAACAAAACTACTAATGCCCATAAAGATTTCATTTTCATAAACTGTAAAAATTAAAAGGTCTTAAAAGATTCTCTCTTCTGGAAATGCATGTGACAAAAAACTCTAGTAATAAATATGGTTAATTGTTAGAAATAACCCTGAAAATAACAAGAGAGAACTTTCAGCTTATGTAGCGAGTGTGTGATTAGTATAATGGCTATCAGTAGAAAATATGGAATTGGAGAACAGAGTTCAAATTCCAGTCTTGTCTGATCCGTTCACTTTTGCACTAATACCCTTGGGAAAGGCATGAACCCATTTGATCTTGCCTCAGCCATAGGTAGAATATTAAAACAGACTGGGCATTTTAACCTTGGCTGGAAACCAGTCTAGGAGATAGAGTACTATGAATTCAAAACAATGGAAAAGGCAACACTATCTTTCCCAAGTTATTGTAATTCACAAATAAAAGAAAAAGGAGTCCGTGGAGAGCCATGATTGTCTACATCATGAAGGGATATGGCATCAAAGAAAATTATTTATGTTATTATCTTCATTTTTGTTATCATTTTCACTTCTTGATTCAGTTTAAAGACATTAAGAATACCTGATACATGCCAAAGGATCTATCAACTGCAATATTAGGTTAAAAATAAAAATAAGGAACAAATTGTATTAAAAAAAAAAAAAAAAAAACTGCTTCAGCACGATACTAAAAAATTGAAGGACGTCTCGGCTGAAAATTTCACATTTAACAATAAAAAAAAAAAAAGATATTAGTCTCCAAAAGTTACAGAACACGGAACATTTTTAATTGAAGAATTTGATAGTACTAGAAAGTCAAAGAATAGTAAAAATATTATGTTGAAAAAAAAGATAACGGTCCTCAAAATATGCAGAATAAAAATGGTAGAATTTGGATAAAGAATTCATCCAGAGAGCACAACAGCCGAAACATTGGGAAAATAAAAACAAATTATTCTGAATATAAATAATTCAGGAGTTAATTTTTATTGATTTACTAAGCATAGCTTAGATGTGGCTCAAAAGTATGGAGCACCCAGTGAGGACAAAATTCCCTACTCCAAAATTGATCTTGCAAGACAAGCTCATTAACCATTACACTACGTTGAAGTGCCCTTAGTTTTGTTCTTTATTTATAATTTTTTAAAAAGTTTTTTTTTTTTTTTAAATTAACCAGAGTTGCTTTTATGAATTTCATTTTAACTTTATAATGAATTGCGAGAAAATTTACATTATCTGTGAATTTATTATGCAAATCATGGTTTTTACAATAAAACTGGTATTAACCAATAAACACTAATAAAATTCTCAGTGTATTTATATAAGAAATATATTTTGTGAATTTCAGATTATAGTGTCTGTTTTTGGTATAAATACTTGGGGAAAAAAGCTATCATTTTTTATATACCAGAACAAGGTGAGGAAAATTAATAACAAAGTAGGAAAACATTTTTGAATGACATGTTTTATCTTTTCAGACTTCAGAATAAAGTAATGTTTGTGTTGATATGACTACATATGCACAGAGAGGCAGGGGATACTGAAATTTTAAACTTTTAATTTTTTTTTTTTAAGTATGAGTTTCGGTATATAGTCTAACAAATTCCATTGAATTTGTTTTTGTTTATTTTTGTTTTATTTTATTATGTATTGTGCATTTTGATAAAAGAAGATATGTTAGGAAAAGTGAAATGTTGTTGGATACAAATTAGAAATATTTATAACAATTATTTGGTCATGTGAGACTTTATGCAACTCCAGTGTTGTTCATTAAATTGTAAATAAATATAACATTATAGATATTGATATTTATTTTTAATTTCAGATATATATATATATATATATATATATATATATATATATATAAATAAAGAGTGCCACGGGTTGTAGAAAAAGTGTAACATCAAAAGAGAAAGAAGATATCAAAGTTACTGAGTGAAAGAAACACATTGTTGAAAAAGGTGCAAAACTTGGAGAGAACTCATAGAACATTAAAAAAAAATTTAAAAATTTAAAAAAATGTAATTTTGGAAAGATTAGAACAAGAACAAAATAAAATGGCTTAAAGAATGCTGCAAAAAGAGATTTGGGGAAAAATAGAGAAGGCAAGCAAAAAAAGTGGATCGACCAGCAAGAAAATAAGAGTAGACTGGCTGGGGTTGTGAATGTAAACCAAATGAAGAAAAAAAATGCGAATGTTAAGGAGATTGGTTGGATTTATTTTTTACGGCTTATCAACCCATTGCAGGTTATTTAAAGCCAGATTTTTAAAAAAATTTTATTTTAATAATTTTTTTTTTTTTTTTGAGATAATTTAGTGATACAAGTCTTACTAATTAACCCATAGCTGAAGGGAGAAGAGGTGAATTCATATCTTTCCCAAGGGTATTTGCACATGAGAGAGTATAACAAACAACTGGAATATTTTTATTTTTTTTAATCAGATATTGCATCAATAACCTTTTTTGAAAATAACAATGATCTTTTCAGATACAAGTTATACTATTTAAACCATAGCTGAGGAGAGGAGAAGGATTTATACCTTCTCAAGAGTATATGCACTTAAGTGAATATAATAAAACCAAGCCACAATTGGCCAAGCATGGTGAGTACAGCAAAACACCCTGAAGGCATGGTCAGTCAGGGAGGGTGCCTCAAACAGGAGTGAGAAGGCCTGGGATTAGGATTGTAAAAATTATTGTCTGGAATATCTATGGAGCCCATACAAGAGAGAATTTTAAAAAATGATAAACCGAAAATGTAGTCATGATGTGAGGTAGATAATTCTAAACAAAATTTTTTGACATTGTCTAATGAAAATTATTCTTTACAGGAAAATTAAAAACATTAGTTTTTTTTTTAATCATTTCATCCCAAGCAAGGAGATAATGCCACTAAGATGCAAAGAGGGTGAAAGAGAATGAGAAGACTTTACAAGGAACCAGACATGCAATCCAAAACAGGAAACAAAGGATAAACATCTACTCCTGTTCAAAAGACTGGAGAGGGATGTGAGGATAAGTAAACCTCGGGTATTTGTGTGTAAGGGAATATAACAAACCCAATGGGAATTGAAACTTGGCTCTCCGATTAACAATTATGAGCCACTATCCATTATATTACCTACATATCTAAGCTTACAGCACCTGGTATTCCCAACCGGTCATCCATCTAGGTACTGACCAGGCTCAATGATGCTTAACTTTGTTGATCATATGCGAACCTGTGTTTCCATGTGATGAGGCCGTAAGCCTAAGAAAATTAGCTAGAGACATGAAAGCAATCAAATTACCACCCGTAAGTTAACACATCACAAAAAGAAACAGAGTTGACCAAAAGGAGTACAAAAAAAAAAAATAATTTTTCGCCTGTACTTTTTAGTGATGAATGTAGAAAATGAGACCTGGGCTAGAGGCTGGATTCTTCCTAAAACCAGTCAAGCAACAGGACTTATTTTTTCATTGTTTTTTTTTTTTATGAAGTCACCTCAAACAAGGCAATAATGCCACTAGGACGCAAGTGGCTATGAGCAGTGAAAGAGAATGGGAAGAGTTTATAAGGAGAATAAATGCAATTCTAAACAGGAAAAAAGGGATAAACCTTCTACTCCTGTTCAAATGACCTGGGAGGAGTGCGAACTGGATGATAGATGTACCTATCTAAAACATCAACAGTGTAGCGGTCTGGGGTGGGGGTGGGGTTAATGTTTTAAGCTAGTGTTATAGGCAGTAAGATTACAAGTCACTTCAAAATTGATGGCAGTATCAAATAAATGCAGAAAATTTTAATTTCTTGGACAATGCCTATTTTGAGTGATACAGGTCACAGGTAAGAAGTTATAAGCTAAAAAGGATATTCCTGCAAGACTTTCTGCAGTTATCTCTCCCCCTCTACACACACACACTATATATATATATATATATATATATATATATATATATATATATATATATATATATATATATTGGCCATCAAACTTTCTTTCAAACATGTTTTGTTGCATATGACAAACATTCCAACCACCTGAAGAAGGCCGGAGCATACAATGGACTAAATGTTGTGGAAATATGGCAACAAAGATGAGGACAATAGTCTGAATAATGTAAATGGTGTACATAATACCTCATCTCAGAAATATAGACAGATAATGTATTAAAGGTTTTTTTAAAATAGAACGTTGCCAACTTGAATTTCAGCCATGTTCCTTTTGTGAGGCTAAGTGCTACTATCATAATTAAAGCTTTAAAGACACCTATGGAAAGAAATTAACAATAATTAATGACAATGCTCCTGAAAATGCCTAAAGAATTGGCCAAAAGTGCTATGGGCAATATATAGACAATTTTTACAGTCGCCCCCCCCCCCCTACACACACACACCAAATGGAAAAAGATAAGAATACTAGAAAAACTAAAAACTAAAATAAAATTTTCCTTGTTTGTCGTGTTCAACGAAACACGTTTCAAAGAAAGTTTGATGGCCAAATATATATATATATATATATATATATATATATATAGCGTGTGTAGAGGGGGAGAGATAACATATCTGAAACATGTTTTTACTAAATTTAATTTAAGAAATAAAAAAATGAATAAAATTGCTAATTCTAAATGATCTTTTCAAATAAAGTTAGTTAAAAATAAATGCTTTGATATCATTTAATAATTAATGGTAGATATTATAAACTGAAAGGGATCCATAAGTTGTTTTACAAAATGAAATTTCCACAATATATATAGGTGAAAGGTTGAGGATTAGTTCCGGTTTACGGAATATTGTCTTAATCAAATACATGTTTCTATGGCTTACATCTTGCGGATTTATTTAGAAATATACGTTTGTTTCAGATAATTTGTTTGCATAATAAAACCAGACAACCCCCCAAAGGAAGTTACAGGAGAGATGATATATGATGAAACTCTGTGAAGATAATGCTGAAAAGTTTACCAATGGTTCCAATGAAATTTCTCTTATAAGAAAACATTTGGCATTTGTTGACCGAGCAGCCAGTGCTATTCGAGTTGTCTTCACTCTCTGTCTATAGAAGACAGCATGTTAAGTTATTCCAGGTAATTTTAAGGAATAAAGAATTTTTTTTCAGATGACAGATAAGGATTATTTTTAGAATGCTTCATTTTGTTTTTATTTGTAATTTTGTTTTACCATCTGATCTTTTCAAGTTATCAACTCATATCAGAACTTACACATTTTTTTCTTTTTCAACAGTATGTCTCTAGTTCTTCATATTAAACTTTAAACGGATATTATAAACTGAAACTCACACAGTATCATGCTCATATAAATATATCCTGAAAATTTTACTAACACTGCTCGGTTAATACTAATTTTATTGTTAAAAAAAAAATAAAAATAAAACAAAAGAAATTTCTTCTAAAATAAAAGATTGATGTATATACTCCATCTGTCATCTCAAGAAAATAAATAAAAAAAAAAAAAAGAAGAAATTATTGAATTGGCTAAAATTTTTTTTATTTCTTCAGACACTTATATTTCGTACATAGGGTGAGAAATCCAATGACGTTTGTAAAAACTTGTAAAAGAAATATTCCGTGATAAAACTAATTGTTGGAAAAAAATCAGCTTTTAACATGAAGCTATAGATAGCTTGGCAAGAACCCAAAATAGAAATCTGAGACAAGAATAATGATTTTGTAAATTGGTAAATTATAGAACTATGAAAGCATTAAAGAACATTCTTTTGCAAGAAACAGAACAAATGCCTTGTACTTTGCCTGTGTCAAAAATATTCATAAGAAAAAAAAAAAATTTGGTAATTTCCTTTTTTGTCAATGCACTTAATTTAGTCATGAAATATCGTTATTGTTTATACAGTGAAAATTTCAGACCAAAATTCTGCTACGGACTTAACTGATCTGCCCTTGTAGACAATAAAAATAAATAAATAAGAATAAATAAAATGACACTAATAAAATATATGAATAATGAAAGTTACAAGTGGGTGCTGAAAAGTGTTCAATCCAGTCCAGTTCCCAAAAGTCAGAATTTCAATGACCAACTAACTTAAAACTGATTTGGAGAAACTGGTGAGGCTGAGAAACTTTTGCCACTCTGTTGGATATACATAAAACGTGCATGTACACACAGGGCCCGTGATGGTAAATATGAATGCACAACGCATCATTCAAACAAGACAGATATGAAATTACTGAGGGAATTTTGGGGACCAGATTTACTCTTGTTAAATTATCTTTATAAAGTCAAATTTAGAAGAATAAATATTTCAATTAATAACCGAAGCATTTTCAGCTTTCAAGAAAACTGGTTTATCACTTAAAATAACCATCCCCTTTGGTTTTGTTTGTTTTCTGCTTAATGGCCCTTCAACCCCCATAGGCTTATTTAAAGCCAGATAAAGGTTTTGAATTGTAGTTGTCTTGGGTATCACATCAACCTGTACTCAGAATTATCAGTGATTATTTTGAGTACAGGTTGGTGAAAGGTTTGGTTTTCTTCTTCTTTTTAATCAGTTATTAGAGATGCTGAGTTCTAATACAATTTATTTCCTATTCAGATTCAGATAAAAACTGGGGGGGGGGGTGGAAAGAATCATCTTTCGGAAGAAATGATAAGTTTTATATATAAAATATGATATACTGATCTGATATCAATTTAAACACACACACACACACACACACACACACACACACTGTTACTTTTATTTAATACAAGATAAAGTCACATGCATGGATGTAAATTACATTTCTTTATTCAAAACTTCTAATCGAAATAAAAAGGGGCGGGAGATTTGTTTAAATTAATGACAGATAAAATTATATAAATTGATGTCAAACATTCTTAGGAAATCTGAGATGTGAAAGTTCCAAGAAAATATCAAGAATCCATTTATTCATAATCCCTTCAGTTGAACTGAACTTGAATTTTTTTTTTTATACTGTAGTTAACCCAAAACAAGTCTGAAGAACTATTCAGGGTAGTGGGCTATTGTTAAAATGTTTATGAGAATAGGTAAAAGATTTTTAAATTGCACTGTTTGAGAATAAAAACTAGCAAGTCTCTTTCTCGTCTCGCCAAATTTATGAAGAAAACTGATAAAAACTCAGAGTTCTGACGATTATTTTACAATCTATAATCGCGTATTAATGATAACATGTCAAGAAGCCTATCTGCAAATATTTTGAACAGTCAAAGTGAATCTATTTTTGTATATTTGCGATTTGATAGAGAGAACTTAAAAGTATGGTGGCCAGAAATTTGCAACCAATTTTTTTTTTTTCTGAAAACTTTCTCAGAAAAATATAAAACATATTTATTGTAAGCATACAGAAGTTTTAATTTTTTTTTTTAGCTGATTAACTTTAGAAATACAGGTACTAATTAGAAAAATAAATAAATTCTTAATTTATGATTATAACTTATAAACTAAACAATAATGTTGACCCTATTTCAAAAGAAGTTTCCATAATGAAATTATTCAGCATTTCTTAAATACATGTAAATATTGAATTATACAATTTCTCTTATCTTAAATATAAAAAATTAAAAAAGAACAAAAGCTTTTTCGCAATTATTTCTAACAACTTTAAGAGTGATGATGACAACCAAAGTCTACAGTTCTTTATACTCTCATATTTAAAGACTAAATGTAAAACTTTGTCAACTAATGCTAACGAAATTAAGATTTATAAAGTTTCATTTTTTTTCTTCTTTTAAAAACAAACGAAGTACCAAAGAAATGAACAATCGCATAAAAAACTATTTAATTTAAATTTAATTAAAAAAAAATAAAATAAAAATAATCAAAATGAAGAATAGAAAAGAGATGGAGAAAATTTTTTAAAAATTAAATATTTTTTTAATTTTTTTTTTTTTAAGTCGGGAGTATTTTTAAAATTTATCTTAATTGTTTTTTAATTAAAAAAAAAAATTTTAAAATGTCAAACGGCCTGATTTGGTGCCTATAATAAAAATAAGTATAAAAAGCTTTGGATATTTTACTTTCTCTCTTAAAACAAAAGACTTAAAAAGAAACAAGAAACAAAAAACAAAAAAATCTTTATCACATACCTGAGTGCCGAATCCGACCATCCGCTTTTCGTCTCATTATCTCATCTATTTCTTCTTCCATGAAGAGATTATCGTCAAATTCCATGCTGTCGTCAGAGGTGAGCTCTGCCTGCATATCGTTGTTGTTGTTGTTGTTATTGGTGGCACTGGTGGAAGTGGAGGTGCTGGTGGCACCATGCTTTCTACGATCCTTGTAATTCTGTAGTTCTCTACCGTTTTCCAAGCACATCTTGTTTGACAAATCCAAAGCGTTTAACAATTCGGTCTGGCCAAGAATCTGACCCTGTATCATTTGCGGGGTCAGTATTCCAAGACCTACACTTGGTGATAACGTTAGCGTCATCTGGGGCTCAGTCTTTGAAGGAGCCAGCACCCTGCTACTTGTCTCAGACCCAATATCATCCGGGGGTTCCGTCTTACTGACTGGCGGGAGACTCTGATCGTCTGTTTCTTCTTTGGGCTGATGATGTGGTGGTGATGTCTGCAGAGGGGATTTCGGCGAGGCACCTTCCTCTTTGTTAATGCTGCCTGTACTATCAGCTGCAACAGCAGGGGCAGCAGCAGCAGAAGCGGCACTATCGGCTTTCTTACAGTCAGCGGCACCAGTGTTGTTGTGCTTGTTGTTCTCCTGGCTCTGGTCTTCATAGTGAGAATCAAAAATTTCTTGCTTAATTTGCATGTCTAATAAACACTACACACGCACACACACTCACAGTAGGTGAGAGTCGTTTGTTTGCAGGGGGAAAGGGGACGTGGTTCTTTCTTTTATGATGGGGTAGGGGTGTTTTGGAGTTTGTTTTTTTTTCTTTTGCCCCCCCTTTTTCTTTAGAGGGCTGGGTAGCTGTTCCAATAACACTGCTTAGGCGAGTAGTGATAACACTTGGAGAGAGGAAGGAGAGAGAAAGATAAACGACAAGAAATTAATAAAGAGACCATCATGGTACTTGTGGGAGGGAAATATTGCCGTAATGGTAAAGCGGCAACAATGCTGTCAATGAAAACTTGATAGGAACGAGCAATGCTGTCATATTGACCATCCAGAAATAAAGGAATTTGAATACACGTTTTTTTTTTTTTTGTTTGTTTTATTTCGTAACTCTCTTTCTCACATAAAAGATGTTTTCTGGATTTTTTTTTTTTGTTTCTCTTGGTTTAAGCGTTTACATATATTCCAAACCTTGAAAAAAAAAAAAAAAAAAAGAAAAAAAAAAAGAAAAATATATATTAATTAAAAAGACAAAATATTTAAAAAGGTAAAAAAAAAAATTATAAATCGCAAATACTTTAAAAAGTTTTAAGATATGAAGTTATTTCGAGGCTATTTTAAATTTTTTTTTTTTGTTTTTTTTAATAAATATCTGGAGACAGGAATGGTGTTCCAAAATTAAAAACAATTGATATCAAAATCAAATTACAATGAATAAAACAAATCTTCAGATTATTTCATTAAAATATCTCCCCCCACTTTTTTTAAGCCACAGTAGTAAAATTAATAGGGGTTGTGTGAAAAAAATGTGTGTGTGTGTGTGTGTGTGTATGAGAGATGAAAGTAATGTGTGTGTGCATGCATGATAAAAGTAATGTATGTGTGCACTCACAATAGAAGTAATGTGTGTGTGTGCACATGCAATGAAAGTAAAGTGTGTGTGTGTGTGTGTGTGTGTGGTGAAAGTAATGTGTATGCGTATGATGATGCTAGGAATGTTTTATTACTATTGATGATAATGTAACAAAATCTTGTAAAAAATATTCACAATATTTTGATTACTCATCACATTAATTAAATACATATTAATTTTGTCATTTATTTTAAAGGTAGTCTCTCACTCACTCGTGTGTGTGTGTGTGTGTGTGCACATGCACATGTGTGTGTATATATATATATCTATCATAGCATCGCATATACAATGCATGTTCATTTTTTATTTATTTTTTTTTTAATAAAATACTTTTCCAAGGTTAAAATTGTGATCATGAAGCATACAAAAATGCTTTAAGTCGGGACTTCAAATTTAATGCACACGCACAAATTGTGGCCTGACATGTGAATTATTAGATGAATTTTGTATCAAAGATTCAATATTCAGTTGAATTTAATGGGTACAAAAGGAGATTATGGTGAATAATATTTGTGTAAAATAAATGTCTGCCATCATTAAGCTGTGGACTTATCAGTAGAAATTAAACATATATGCACATGGTCCTATCTTACGCAGACCCCATTAATAACAGGTGAGAGCATATATATATATATATATATATACACATACATACACGAACATAAAATATTAAGAAATACTTCAGGTGGAACACTTAAAATTTAGAAAAGATTTTTTTTTTTTTTTATCTTCATTCTCAGAACTTAGGATTGAACCCTGATCTTATTTATAATAAACTAAATCAGATGATGAAATTAAGGCTTAACAAACATTGCTTTCTTTGTATTTCACTGATTTCTCAAAAATTGCCACAAACCATCTCTTCATATGGATTCCCTTTTATACTTTATTATCTGAATTGGGATGCATTCCTGGGTGTAGTTTCCTGTTGCCTTCTTCACTGTTTTCAATTAAGAGTTTTCCTTCTCTGAATGGTTGCCACCTAAGGCTTACAGACCCCAGTCTACCCTGCTATTTAACCCATAGATGGGAGAAAGAAGAGATGAATTCATACCCCCCCCCCCCCGAAGGCATTCATGCGAAAGTGAACACAACAAATCAGTCTGGAATCTGAACTCTGTTTTCCCTTTCCACACGTCCATTTCACTAAATAGCCAATGTGAATCTGGGAGAGCAGTTTTAAAAGTTTTCCAGATGAAAAGCATAAATGAAATGGGTTTCACTGAAAATAAATGCATGAAAAAAAATATTAAAGATAGCACAAAAAAACTGGCAAAAAATCCCCCAATATATCAAAAAATTAGGCACTCCTTATAAGTTATGTTCATTTAAATAATACAAACTACTAAAAGAATATTTTAGAACATTTTTGTAAAATAAAGCATCATCACTTTGGTGAAAACGATGCCAGGAGACTTAAGAGCAGATGCAATTCTTAGCAGAAAAACAAAAATTTTATAAAGAAAATAATTCAAAGTTTACAAAGAAAAGTATTTGAGATTTATGCGTAAATGAGTATTTATTTTAAGCATTCAAAATGTCAGGAAAAAAAGAAGCAGATAAATGATGGAGATCATATTTCAGTTATTATAACCACAACTTGGTATTCAAAAGAGTGTGTGTGTGTGTGAGTGAGAGAGAGAGAGAGACGGCTGCATAGAGAGAGAGAGAAACGGACGCAGAGAGAGAGAGAAACGGACGCAGAGAGAGAGAGAGAAACGGACGCAGAGAGAGAGAGAGAGAGAGAGAAACGGACGCAGAGAGAGAGAGAGAGAGAGAAACGGACGCAGAGAGAGAGAGAGAGAGAGAAACGGACGCAGAGAGAGAGAGAGAGAGAAACGGACGCAGAGAGAGAGAGAGAGAGAGAAACGGACGCAGAGAGAGAGAGAGAGAAAAACGGACGCAGAGAGAGAGAGAGAGAAAAACGGACGCAGAGAGAGAGAAAAACGGACGCAGAGAGAGAGAGAGAAAAACGGACGCAGAGAGAGAGAGAGAAAAACGGACGCAGAGAGAGAGAGAGAAAAACGGACGCAGAGAGAGAGAGAGAGAGTGTGAGTGAGAAACGGACGCAGAGAGAGAGAGAGAAACGGACGCAGAGAGAGAGAGAGAAACGGACGCAGAGAGAGAGAGAAACGGACGCAGAGAGAGAGAGAAACGGACGCAGAGAGAGAGAGAGAAACGGACGCAGAGAGAGAGAGAGAAACGGACGCAGAGAGAGAGAGAGAAACGGACGCAGAGAGAGAGAGAGAAAAACGGACGCAGAGAGAGAGAGAGAGTGAGTGAGAAACGGACGCAGAGAGAGAGAGAAACGAACGCAGAGAGAGAGAGAAACGAACGCAGAGAGAGAGAGAGAAAAACGGACGCAGAGAGAGAGAGAGAAAAACGGACGCAGAGAGAGAGAGAGAGAAAAACGGACGCAGAGAGAGAGAGAGAAAAACGGACGCAGAGAGAGAGAGAGAAAAACGGACGCAGAGAGAGAGAGAGAAAAACGGACGCGGAGAGAGAGAGAGAGAGAGAAAAACGGACGCGGAGAGAGAGAGAGAGAGAAAAACGGACGCGGAGAGAGAGAGAGAGAAAGAGAAATATATTCAGTGACAGAGAGTGGCAGAGACACGGAGGTATGTATGTGTGTTTGTGTGAAATTGACATTAGTTTTATTTTTGATTTCCCAATTATAATTGTTACTACAATGACTGCTTCCCGACCCTCACGCCAATTGATTATTGCAAAAAGGAAAATATTTCCTGTCGAAATTATTTACTGTGTATTTCACTTTGACATAAAACACAGACTTCATTTTTACAGACTCGTCCTAAAGTTAAAGGTTCTCTATTTTGTGACAGCAGAAATCCTCGACTGCTGATATGAGATTCTTTTTATCCTTGCTGATCAACATATTCAAATTTAATTTGGCTTCTAAATAAGATACTTCATTTTTATCTTATCTCTGGAATCAATATAAAAAAAAAAAAGTTCATAATATCGTTCTTTGTTCTTAGAAAAAGAAAGATAAGAACAAAATCATATTTCTCATTAGAAGGTCATAACCTCAGGAAACGTTGTGGGGGTGGGGTGCTAAATAAAATTAATCCAACAAATTGGCAATATTTTAAGGCCTTCCAGAATGAACAACTTGTAAATTTAGCCTAATTGAACAACCAAATATTTTTTCATGTCTCTATCGACTAGACCGACAGATCTTATTGAAAATCCACCTTTTAATTATATGGCAGTATTTATTTCTGCACACATTTTAAACAAAGTATGGCAAAAGTCAAGTTTACAGTGGGTACCGACGTGCACATGGTTCAACAACCCGAGATTGCTTAAAGCAACCTCAACACCTTCCCTATGAAGATGTTTCTGATGCTGAATAAGGACCATGGTCCCCTCCTGAAGATGAGGTAAAACTCCTGAGGCTTGAGCATATTTTCAAAAAAAAACATTTCTAAATTTCAATAGCATCAAATTCTTATGAAGGCTGAAATTTTAATAAAGATAATGATGATGTAGTCATTAACAGATGCCAGTCTCCTTCCTCTTGCTGAATTATGCATTCTTCAAAAGTACTCTCCAATTTCTTTTTAGTTTGCAACACAATGACTTTTCTTGAAATCATTATAGTTATGCAAACTGCCCCCCCCCACTGCTCAAAAGTTGAAATTATTTAACAAAAGCAATTTCTATCTATCTCTTATATATCTATCATTTTCAAAATGTGTGTGTGTGTGTGATCAGATGTTGTTTATCCGTTTCCACAGTTTTCATCCAATTTCGATTAAATTTTTTTTGTCTGATAGATAATTATTCAGTGCCAGTTTTGAGTCCAAATTGGCTGGAAAAAATTACAACCTTGAAAGTGAAAAAAATAAAAATAAAAAAAATCGAAAAAAAAAAAAAATGAATTTTTTTAAAAACTTTGCGCAAAAATCAAATAATGTCTGTAAAAAACAGCATACAATCAATTTAGAGAGTTGAAATCTAATGCAAAAGATTATTAGAATTATAAAGAAAAATTATTGTATATTATTAATATGACGGTCCATGGAAGAGGTTCCTTCCTTGCAAGATTGAGAACACAAAAACGGCCCATTTCAGGGCCACCCGACCCCCATTCAAATCTTAAACCCCCCATTTGGGGGATGTGCCTCAGTTGCACCCAATTGTTGTTGCTAATATTGATTTTCGGGTGGGCTGACTTTAAACTGCTCCAATTGAACAGTAAAAATTCCCAGTAATGAAACACCTGGTTGAAGACAGGTTATACTGCTAGTTTTATATAATGCCAAGTTCAATTTAAATGCATTAATCATTTTAATTGGCTTTTTTATTTCTATTTCTTTGTCTTGCATGACACAATTTTTCTAGCCAGAATCTATCTTACATATTTATAAGTCTACCATTCGTCCATGCATTGAATACTGCTACCACATCTGGTCTGATGTTTCTATATAGAGATTCTTGATGAAATACAAAGAATTTGCAATGTTATTGGTCCTGAGCTGGCATCTTATCTTCAGTCACATTCCTACTGCTGTAATAGAACTTCACTGTCCCTTTTCTATAAATATTGTCATAGTAATTCCTGTTTGGTACCCTGATTTATGAATTTAATCATAACAGTACTAGATTGGCAGCTAGGTCTCATCATTCTTACAGTAGAAATGGGTAGATGTAACCTTAAGTTCTACACTAACCAATTTTTCTCTCACACTTCTTGCTTGTGGAAATCTCTACTGGCTTCTTGCTTTCCAGTCAACTTCCATCTTCAAAAATTTAAATGCAATGTCAATCATTATATTCTGTCTTCTTAATTCTTCTTTTATTGTTCTCAATGTTTTTCTTTTTCTCATATTTTTCATACTCAGTAAACCCTTTCATCTTAGTGGTTTTTATTGCCTTGCTTGGGGTGGAATGATTAAAAAAAATAAATTCTCCTTTTAACAAAAAGCTTAAGTTTCAAGTTGGTTCATTCTTTAAATGCAATATTTTCGCCTTTTTAGTTCTATCATTATCTGAGAAAAAAAATAAACTCAAGATTAAAATATCTTAAGATAGAAGAGGAAGAATTTTTAATATTTCAGTATAAAGATTGAACAAAATATTTAGTTTTTATTTTATATAATAGCAAAAATCATCACTTTCACTCAGAATTCGACTTAAAAATGTTTTATTTTCAGGATATTGTAATGAAAATTATGCAGGGCAATTTCTTTTTCTTCCTACTCTAAATTCTATGTTTCATAAATTATCAAGAATATGGTACTTAAATTCATATGTTGCATAAAAAACATCAGTTCCTAAGTTTTGTGCAAGAAGCTGGGCTGAGTCTTTGGAAGAAAAACGTTAAATGTCGTAGGAACCAAATGAACAGATGCTACAGGCACAAGATAGAAAGAAGCCTGTGTAATTAAGAAACTTGTACCTTCATAGCTATTGAAATGTAGCATAAACCCATTGCAGAATGAAAGGCATATAAGAAACTTGAAAATGCACTGTGGAGAATGCCAACGATTACAAGACTAAACAGACGAAAAAAAACAAATGTTTGAAAATTTTCTCCTAAGTCAAAATAAAAACAGTAGAAATTAGTAAATTTACCATGTGAATCTTTGCTAAATGAAAAATATCTGGCATTTTTAATGCAAAAAAAGTACTCTTAAGTTTGGAATAGAAGGGGAGGTTGGAATAAAAAGGTATGAATGAAAGAACCAAAAGTGGTGTTAAGTTTTCCAGTTGTAAGCATACGACTTTAAAAATTTATTCCTGAAAGTTCAAGATCTTGAAGTCCTCTCAAAATCAAGGCCCAATGTAAGACAATAAAAACTGTCCTGTTTTCATGACATTAATGTTGTTCAAAGCCAATCATTCCTTATCCTCTCATCAAAGAGGTGTGATATTTTGGGCATGTGACTTTCAGGCTAATTGAAATTGAGGCCATACCAACAAAATATCATAATTGGTCCATTTGTAGGCAATTTCTTTGAGTATTTCTTTAAGGAGGCATGGTGGGGAGTAATTGATAACAGCTTGAATTAAGGAATCAGAGAACAAAGTTCAAATTTCAGTAGAGTTTGTTACGATCACTTACATGAATAAAGACAAAAGGAAAACTTATCTTAGCCAATGTGTTTCGTCCGCTGAGGGATTTTATATTGCCTTGATAAAGTCACTCAGGGGATGAAACGTGTTGGCCAGACAAATTTTCCTCTTGTCTTTATTCACATTGTCCTTTTATAGATATATTCTGAGATTTTACACATTCACTTACATACTTGTGAAAGGTATAAATCCAACTCTTCTCCACCCAGCTATGGGTAAAATAGAAGTGTAGACTGGTTCCTATAGCTTTGGATGGGGACCAGTCTAGGATAAGGACAATGCTGAATTCAAAACCCCAAACTATGAGTAAAATAACATCACCAACCCACAATTGGCTAAGCATGGTGAGTACAGCAAAACACCTGAAGGGCATCCTCAAACAGGAGTGAGAAGGCCTGAGATTTGGATCATAAAACATTGTCTGGAATATCTATGGAGCCCATACAAGAGAGAATTTAAAAAAATGATAAACACAGAAAATTTAGTCATGATGTGAGGTAGATAATTCTAAACAAAATTTTTGGACATTGTAGCACGTGAAAAATAACAGAAAATTAAAATGGAAAGAGCATAATCCTTAAATTAAAAGATAATGAAAATTATTCTTTACAGGAAAATTAAGAACATTAGTTGTTTTTTTTTAATCATTTCATCCCAAGCAAGGAGATAATGCCACTAAGATGCAAAGAGAGTGAAAGAGAATGAGAAGACTTTACAAGGAACCAGACATGCAATCCAAAATAGGAAACAAAGGATAAACATCTACTCCTGTTCAAAAGACTGGAGAGGGATGTGAGGATAAGTAAACCTCGGGTATTTGCGTGTAAGGGAATATAACAAACCCAATGGGAATTGAAACTTGGCTCTCCGATTAACAATTATGAGTCACTATCCATTATATTACCTACATATCCAAGCTTACAGCACCTGGTATTCCCAAACGGTCATCCATCTAGGTACTGACCAGGCTCAATGATGCTTAACTTTGTTGATCATATGCGAACCCGTGTTTCTATGTGTCGAGGCTGTAAGCCTAAGAACATTAGCTAGAGACATGAAAGCAATCAAATTACCACCCGTAAGTTAACACATCACAAAAAGAAACAGAGTTGACCAAAAGGAGTACAAAAAAAAAATAATTTTTCGCCTGTACTTTTTAGTGATGAATGTAGAAAATGAGACCTGGGCTAGAGGCTGGATTCTTCCTAAAACCAGTCAAGCAACAGGACTTATTTTTTCATTGTTTTTTTTTTTTTTTTTTTTTTTTTATGAAGTCACCTCAAAAAAGGCAATAATGCCACTAAGATGCAAGTGGCTATGAGCAGTGAAAGAGAATGGGAAGAGTTTATAAGGAGAATAAATGCAATTCTAAACAGGAAAAAAGGGATAAACCTTCTACTCCTGTTCAAATGACCTTGGAGGAGTGTGAACTAGATGATAGGTGAACATTATATATATATATATATATATATATAAAAAATCAACAATGTAGCGGTTTGGGGTGGGGCTGGTAAAGTTTTAGGCTAGTGTTATAGGCAGTAAGATTTTAAGTCTCTTCAAAATTGATCGCAGTATCAAATAAATGCAGAAAATTTTAATTTCTTGGACGATGCCTATTTTGAGTGATACAGGCCACAGGCAAGAAGTTATAAGCTAAAGAGGATATTCCTGCAAGACTTTCTGCAAAGTTCATTTTGCCAAAAAACTTTCAAAAGCACCAAGTTAATAGAATGGCTTCCAACTTCTCCAGATATTAATCAAATATAAAATGTGCGGTCCATCGTTAAAGGAAATGTATATGAGAATGGAAAACAATATTCAAGCGAAGAACTTATCTATTAACCATGTCTAATTATTCTCAGTGATTTAATAGAAATGTTGAAATAAAAAAAACCTAAAAAAACTTGTGGTTTTTATAAAAATTAGTTTGTCTATGTATTTATTAATTTTTCAATCTAGCATTTTTACTATTTTAATCCTAATATACAGGGTGTGGCAGAAATACCACCCACATAATGGTAAGTGATCGGCTAGATCAGCGATACTCAGTCCTTGCGTAAACCTTAAAATAAATTACATGTCTCAAGGAACCCCTGCGCAAAAACAAAATTATATACCATATCTTTCTCATTTTATTTTCATTGTAGTTCACGTGGTAAATATAGTATATATTTTTAAATAATTGGTTTAAGGAAAAATTAATACTTCTTTGTCAATTTTTTGGTAATGCTAAATAAAATTTATACTGTTCCTTTATAATACTTCATCAGGGAGTTTTCCTTCACACAAAAAATAATTCTTAAACTCAAATGTAAAAAATAATAAGTAACCAATATCATATACCTATAATATAAATGCAGACAAAATGTAAACACTAATACTACGTATATGAAATTAAATAAAACTATTAAAAGTGCATTAGCTTATCTCACCTGTTCTTGTGGAATTGTTGGTGACCTTTTGCAGAACCTTAGGGTTCTGAGGAACCCCGGTTGATAAATGCTGAGCTAGATGAAGACACCAATTCCACTAATGTCTTACCATTATGTGGGAGGTATTTCTGCCACATGCTGTATTTTTTATTATACACTAACAACTATAAATGGTAAAGTTTAAAAAAATTAAAAAAATAAAAAAAATAAAACTTTAAAATTTTTTTATTTAAAACAGCTTTAAAATTTTTGACATTTAAAGTTGTCTTTTGGAATGGTTCCAGGATAATAGTGAAAATATCAGCCTAGAGCTCTGCCTCTATCTGGCCTTGAACCAGGCTAAGTTAAACATTCTAAATTTCACAACAGTTGGCAACCATACCAATTAAAATACTAGGAATTTCTGACAGAGCTCAAAATAAATATCCTTTCCCCACGTTCCCAGACATTAAGGAGAGACTTGGCATTGAAATGAGAAATGTCTCCCTAAACAAATACCCTTATCTCTGTAGTACTACCCTCCCCAACACCCAATCATTTAAATAGTTCGTTTTTACAGTTTGAAATACAAACCAAGTCACTGTTTCTGGATCAGTGAAACAAAAAATCGGAGAGAAAACAGCAAATAAGTGGAAAGAACTTGAGAGACCATTCTGTATTGCGGAGGAATTCTTACAGACATCTATTTAAGGGACGTTGACATAATGGAAATTGCTAAACGGCAAACAATAGTTCCTATCACTAGGCTTCAAGAGGAGGTAAAAGGTGTTCACAGTTCTCTCTTTGGCACCAACAATTTACCAAAAGCGAAAGAAATCGATCATGCGATAATCCATTTCAGGCGAAAGGAAAGTGACGACTGATGTATTTTGTGTCTACCTGGACGAGCATCAGGTGATTTCCATGTCTTTAGTTTCCTTTCTTTTCAATGGCTGTTGTGTTCGATGAAGGGTATAATCAGAATAAAGGACAGGCAAATAAATCTTTTTCTCACATAGACACACACTGATTTAAATATACATTTTAAAATCCACACACAACTGCACGAGGATTAGTTCCTGTGTCTTACATAGAGTGACTGTCTCACTAAAGCATTTTTTATTATGAGTTTGAGCCTCTCCAAGTACCTTGGTCTATGGCTCACTCTCTATGGTTAAAGCCAACAAATATCCTTCGTTAAAGATTTTTAGTTTATTCTTTATGTTCAACTATTTTGGTGATTTCTGGTAAAACAAAATAATCCTTGATACTGGCTTGTGAAAGCCAAAAGGAGATTGGAGAATTTATATTTAAATTTTCACTGAAAAATGGTCTCAAATATATAAATAAACTATCTCTCTCTATATATATATATGTATGCACATGTTGCATAATGTATAGCAGCTCAGAATGAGAAATTAGCAAGGAGAGTTCAAATTCCAGTTGAGTTTTTTTTACATTCACTTCCTTTCAAAAATATGAATATATCTCTTCTCTTCAAATTAGGTCAGTTATCAGTTGAGTATTTGTGTGTGTGATAGAGTGAGAGTATTTGTTTTCTTTTCTGCGTGTGTGTGTGTGTGTGTGTGTGTGTGTGTGTGTGTGTGTATTTGTGCACATGTGTGTATTCATGTTTTTGTGTGTGTGTGTCTTTAAATATATTAAGAGAAGAAAGTAAGAGAAATTGAATGTGAAGGAGTTATATGGGGAGGAGAGAGATTGAATAAGTTGCATAATGAAAGTGAATGTTTGATGAGGATGTAAAGTTATTAAATTTAATATGTGATGGAGAGAAAGTTTTTCTTAATTTTCATAAGAATGAATAATCATTCAATCGAATAGCTAAACATATTTACTCACATTTAACATTTTAAAATTATATATATATAATTATATATATATAATCTATAATATGCAGGTAGTGTAATAGTGGCTTGGAATGAGAAATTGACAAACCAAGTCCAAATTGCAGTTGATTTTGTTATATTCACTTTCACACAAAAACACTTGAGAAAAATATGAATCCATCTGTTCTCTTCAAAGTAGGACAGACTGGTCTCTTTAGCCTTGGGTGTCAACCAGTTTAAGAAGAGGTCAACTCAGAAGTAAAAAGAAAATCCTGCAACTGCTGGAGCTATCATCAGTTACCTTCAGGAGCTTTCTTGTAGCTGGATTCTGGTAGTTGATGTTCAGAGAATGCTATTCACATTGTATGCATAGCAATTCAGTCACTAGAGTCTGTGTTATAGGTTTCTTTCTTACATGTAAGAAGGTGGGAGGTCATGCTCGAAATCAAGTATACAGCTATCATCATCATCATCATTATATATGTTTATATTTCTGAAATGAGGTATTGTAATTACTTACACTATTTACATTGTTCAGACTGTTGCCCTCATTTTTGTTGCCATATTCAGGATGTTTCAACCGTTGTATGGTACGGCCTTCTTCAGGTGATTGAAATTTTGAACCAAACCCTTTCACAATTCTCCATCTTTTTTGTTCACCTCTACTGGGGCCACGTATTTAACTCATAACACTTTGGGTCAAGTAACTGGATTTAATTGGTCCAGTGGATAAAAGCATTGGTTGAAGTAATCCAGAGACTGATTGACAGACTTAAGTAATTTGTTCTGCTGCTGCTGCTTTTCATCCACATATGCACTCTAATTAGCATACCCCACCACACCCCCCAAAACATGCAACCACAATCCTGTGTACGTGTGTGTTTTCCATTGTCAGGTGTTTTTCATAGTCAATTACAGCCAAATAAAGTGTTATTACTTTTTTTTTTTAATCAGTTGGTCTACTATTGTCAGAATGTGGAATTATCATTATATACATTGATCTACTCAGACCAGTATCCTCATCTTGGTTGTTATCAACAAAACGTTTCAGCTACCATACTCTCCAGCTTTCTTCAGGTGTCGGTCATGGTCGAAAACCTTGCAGTCATTCTAAATTAAACCCTTTATCTCATTTGGTTATGTGAATAATTCTAGTATTCAACAAATGTGTGTTTTTCAAGTAACATACTTCCGACCTTGTGCCACACTTAATTTTCTTTTTTTTTTTTTTTAAAAGATCACCTATTCTTATGGCATTTGACAGAAGACATATTTGGAAAAGTTTTGTTAAAAACTCACCCCACGTCCTTTCATCCAACAAGATATCTTCCTCTCCCTTCTGTCTTCATTTTTACCTGTTCCTCTCATTTATTGCCTCTTGCTACTATGAAATTTTCTTTTTCTTGTCAGTCTTTCCTTTTTAAATCAATTTATTTTCTGTTTTTTGTGCATTTAAACCAGACTGAAGATGCAGTGTAAACCAACTGTTGAAATAAATTTAAGTTTATAGCTGAAAAAATTCAAATGTAAGGCTTTTCTTTGAAACTTTTTTTAAAATTCATTCCAAATAAAATGCATATATTATTGCAAATCTTCGTTCTTTCCCATGTTAGTACATATAAGCTTACATGGATTATCTTTATAGGAGTTTTATAAATTTAATAGCAATAGGAAATGTTGGTGGATTTTAAAACTTGAATCCATGTACAGTAATTCGTTTTAATTCACGACTTAAAAAGACATCTGAAATTATTAAGTAAATAAACTGAAGCAGACTTCAAGGAACAAAAAGTTCAATGGAATGCCAGGGGATTGAAATTCAATAAATGATTTTCTGTAAATAAAAAACAAGAAAAAGTAAAAGATTCCAAAGAAATTCTCCCCCTGATTGAGAATCCCTGATCTATCCCATAGGATAAGGAGTTCATTTTGAAATTCCCAGAAGTTCATAAAAAAGACATCTGACGAAAACTAGAGAGTACGATGACTCAAACGTTGATGATAACAACCAAGATGAGGATACTCGTCTGACTAAACCAGTGTATAACAGTTTGTCTATTATCCGAAGATGGTCGATTATAAATTAACAACTTCTGCTGCAGAAAGTGCAACAGAAATGCAGCAGACAATGAAAGAGGCTTTTCTGAAACTAGGTTAAGTATAAAGAAACAGTATCTGTCTATATTTCTGAAATGAGGTATTGTAACTATTTACATTGTTGTCTTCATCTTTAATGCCATTTTCACAACATTTCGGACTTCTTCAGGAACTGTCTATATCTCTGAAATGTGGTATTGCAACTATTTACAACATTCAGAATGTTGTCTTCATCTTTAATGCCATATTCACAATGTTTCAGCTGTTGTACATGCCGGCCTTCTTCAGGTGATATATACTGGAATTTCAAACGGAAAGCTTTATTTAGTTCACAAGAGTAGGTTGTTCTAGTTCCACGTGCCGTGCCTTTTCTGGATATCTCAGTTTCAGTGAATTCTCTTTGGTGACTCAACTCTCCAAGTTTTTGTTCAGGTGGCCAGGTACTGAACTCGCAACTCTTTGGGTCAAGTCACTTTTTGGATTACTTCAACCAATGCTTTTATCCACTGGGCCATGTATACTTGGGAAATAAATAGTTTGCTTCAAAATTCCAATATATATCAGCTGAAGAAAAAGGCTGGCATGTACAGCAGCCAAAACATCATGAATATGCTAACAAAGATGAAGACAACAGTCTGAATGATGTAAATAAAGACACAGAAATATTTTGCTCAAAAAAAAAAAAAAAAAAAAGAAAGAAAAGAGTGCTGAACTGTTAGGTCATACCTATCCTCTTGTATGTCAAAGCAACAGAGATACAGTTTCTAGGAGAGTTCACATGATATGCCACCATCAGCAGTTTGAACAAGGCCAGTATGCAGAAACCCTCGGTCACGATGGCTTGTGACTATGAGATATTATATGGAAAGCAGTTAACATGAATGTTGACATAATGAAGAGCACTTTGGCAATACGTTTAAAACAAAGTGTATAATGAATATATAATATCAATGATGACATCCAAGTGTGAAACAGAAATGTACAAAGATCAATGGATAGAGAAATCCGAGGGAGAAAAACAAAGAAAAAGATCAACAAGAATCAAACAATAGACCATAGAAGTGATTAGGTAATAAAAAACATGGTGAAAGGGAGAGATATCTAGAAGAAATGATAACAGATGGAGCAAAAGGTTGCTTGATTGGTACTCCGTAGATAGCAAAAGCAGTAGAAAAAGATCAGACTGATGGAGAAATTAAATTAATGGATTTCAAGTGAAAATTCAGTTAATAACTTTCTATGAAATTATTTATTCACTTTATTGGTACACATACACACATATACATATATAACTTAAAAAATCAGGAGGTCAGTTGAATGCACTACCTTGGTTTAAACCTTACAGTATCCTCAGGCCATTTTATTATTTTCAAAAATAAACAAATGCAAAATTTTTATATATATATATATATATATATATATATATATAAAAACTCGCACCAATGAAAAGTGCATCTAAAAAACAAAAATTGAGAAGTATAAGCAGTCAATTGCTGATACCCCAGAGGAGTGGAATGATTCGGGGGGGGGGGGGGGGGGATCATATATATATATATATATATATATATATATATATATATATATATATATGATGGTAGTGATTTTATAACATATTTATGTTATAATTTTTAAATAAACAATTATATATGCTCTACTCTGTATTGAGCACTCTTTTAAGAATAGTAATTGTTGGTTATTGGAATTTATTCTGTATACACCAATCCTAGACTTGGTATATATATATATATATATATATATATATATATATATAACGAGCAATCAATCTATTTAGGGAAGATGATAATATTGAAGAAAGACAAGGAAAATGAAATAAGACAATAGAATGTAAAGCATTCAATAAAGTGGATTGAACCAAAAAGCAGTTTGCCAAGATACTTAAAATGTAAAGTGCTTAGTGTATACCAGCAATGACATACAATGACATACCAGCAATGACATACAAGCATAAGACATGAAAATTAAAAATCAATTGCAAACAAAGTTAGAAATGCACAAAAATCAATTGAGTTAGAAGTGATAGAAAGAAGTTAAAAGATGAAGGATATAGTCAGCAGAGAGGATAACAGAGGGAGCAAAAGGTTGCTTCATTCATGCCCAATAGATAGGATATACAGTAGACAAATAGTATAAAAATATACAAGAATAGTATAGTCACATTTGTCAGAGAAAGAGTTGCAAATGGCTTTCATAGCTGAGATGACTAAAGCACACCTGGCTTGAAGGTGGTTTTCCACCCTATATAAAGGGAGATGCTTACAAGCACACAAAGAAAGAGTTACAAAAGGCTTTATCCAACACGGGTCTCTGAAATGCTGATATCTGTAACCTAAAACAATACTAGTTATAGACGAGATTTATTTTTCAACATAATTTCTTTCCTCGTCAATGCACTTAATTCAATGGTGCATTAATAATAAAAGAAATCTCCCAATGTAAGATGTGCATTTTCTTAAAAAGGGTAACTGATCTTTGGTTTACTGTGAAGACTTTTAGGACTGAGAAGTCTAAAGCATACCTGGTTTGAAGGCGGTTTTCCACCCAATATAAAGGGAGATGCTCATATGCACACAAAGAAAATTCAACCTAACACCAACAAAAAACACTTTACACTTTTTTAACTTGATATAAAAAAATAATGAAAATGAGAAAAATCAACAGATGAGTAGACTGAACAATTACACAAAGGTTTGTCTATGATACTCTGGAGTAGAAGTACTGAATATAAAACCAATCAGTTCAGTGACATATTTCATATTTGTATTCTTCCTATATTTATTTATTACTTAAATATTATTTTAGTGGATACTCCTATTTAAGTAGATGCTTGTTTATTTATTAAGCAGTACATTTATTTCTCTCCATGACTGAGATGTCTGAATCATATCAGATGTAATGACGGTTTCCCTTAGGGTAACGAAAGTTCAAAACCTGCCAGAGGGTGCATATTTTTCTAAGATTATTCAAATATTCAGACTGGTAGACAAGAATAAATAATAATACTGTTTAATAACTGAAATGAGCGTCTACTCAATTTAAGTAATAAAAATCTGTTGAATAAAAAAAATCCATCCCTTTTTCATACACAGGGTGCAATAGATATATTGTCGTCTAAATGAAACAAAAATGAAAATAACACTGACATTTTAACAGATATATTTACCAAGATTATACAAAAATATTTTGAAATACTAAAGAGTAAATTTCTTCAATAAAATCGTCATGGACTCCAAACGATTTCAGAACCTCCTGCCACTCTTCTGGATGGTCTCCTTGTTTAAGTTAGTGAATTCTGCCATAAACCTTGCCTTCAGTTCGTCTTTGGTGTTACAAGGAGTTTTGTTTGTCTTTCGCTCAATTACACCCACCACAATTGTGTAATATATATATATATAGGGTACAATGGATAAATTGTCTAAATTGCGCAAATATGAAACTAAAACTGACATCTCATTTTAGCAGATATTTTTGTGTAATTTTGTTAAATATATCTTTAAATATTAAAGAGTAAATTTATTCAATAAAAATCGCCTTCGGCTTCAATTGCAACTCTTCTGGATGATCTCCTTCTGTAAGTTGGTGAATGCTGCAATAATCCTTGCCTTCAGTTCATCTTCAGTGTTACAAAGGATGTTGTTGGTCTCTTGCATAACTGTGCCTCACACATAATAGTCAAACAGGTTGCATTCTGGTGAGATGATCCCAGTTTGCAGTACCATTATAAAGTGCCTGAAAGCCCTACCATAACAGAGGCTGACCTAAGACACATGACTGGAACTGGATCAGCTTAAATATTCAAAATGTGTCTATAATTGCACAAGTCACAAGGCATCGTGAGCAAGGGTTTGAGAATACTGGACTTGTTCAGAACTGATGATCTCAGAAATTTTAAGTCAGGTTCAATCAGCATAGTTGCTGTATAAACATCAGAATGGATTTGTGGTTGTCAAAGAAATATAAATATGCCTGGTATGCATCTGTAACAGATTAGCTAGCCACCTTCACAGACAAGCAAACAGTAATTATATATATATATATATATATATATATATATATATATATATATATAAACACACAAATACCTGTACTCAAATTTTACTAAATCTGAAGTAACTTTATTACTGATGATAGTGTAGCTTAAGAAATTAAAAAAATATTAAAAGTGAAAGAGTTATAAACTATGTTATTTAATGTGATATTCAAGAATTCTACTACTTATGTTGCAATATATTTATTTAACCCAGGCATAAAAAAATTCAAGCAAACTGAGTATCAATGAAAATCCTAAATTGGTTATTGAAAAAAAAATAAAATAAAATTAAAAATATATATATATATATATATATATATATATATATATATATATATATACACACTAGATGTTACTGAAAAATTCAGGTACCTTGAACACTTTATCTAAATTGAATGGACTTTTGCCAAGTCCCTTTGTCAGCTGATCTTTTAACAACAACTCCAAAGAAGGCAATAGAGACTTGGGTTTAAAGTAACTGTTCTTTCACGTTCAAGCAATTTCCAAATAATGCACACACATGCTTCAAAGATCTGCAGTACCACAAATTTTTCAGCTATGTGGAGAAGAGGAGGAATTTTATTTCCAACACAAGCCATCTCTGCCATTTCATTGTCTTGCCTTAATGAAATATTTTCTGGCCAATGAAGAGGCAGTGGTCACGACTCTCCACTTTCACCAAATTTCACCTCACTTGATATCTTTGGAGGAGGAGATGTTAAAAACAAAGTTTGTATCATCAAACCCCCGACTGAGATCAAACAAAGATGCAATGCTGAATATCAACTATGTTTGCAAGAATTAAAAAAAACATTTGATTTCTTCCTATCGTATTGGGTGGGTGTATATTGGGCCTGAAAGGTCTATGCCACATCATCTATTATGTGTGAGCAGTTTCAAACACCAATACAATTTCTATACAATTATAGAAGTTGTGGTTCTTTTAATACAAGGCTCAAGATCCACTCAAGGTGGAGTGTTACAGTCGAAATAGTACAGTTTATTGACCCTTTAAAGCCAAAACATTTTTATTGTAAGAATAATTCTTTTTTTTTTTTGCAAGTGGACATTGCATCAATGACTTTTTTGAGAATAACAATGATCTTTTAAGGCAGTGGTTCCCAACCACTGTGCCGCGGCACATTAGTGTGCCGCGGAATGATTACTGGTGTGCCGCAAAGAGATAATATCTAGAAGCCATTTAATTTCATTTTGTTTAATAAAGACATTCAATTTCTTAATCATGATGACACCGCTCAATTCAAAATGGCCGAATTTCTGGAATCTAAACGTTTCGCTCATACTAATTGGTAAGCTTTATTTTGGTTTATATTAGTCATGGGACGATTAATCGGAATATCAGGAGTTTTTCAAAGTATCGGGAATCGGAATCGGAGCTGAATAATTCAGACCCGATTTCGATACCAAAACGATTCCTAAATACACAGGTTGTAAGACAAAAAGTCGTAACACAGAACTGTACTATGTGAGGTTTTACGTAATGCTCCTAACTCCCAAACATTTTTTTACCTTTTCCTAACCATTTTTAATCTTTTCAATTTCAGGCTAATCTAACTTTATGCAAAACTGTCCCACTTACATTCACCATTATTATTTTATACCTGATATTGAATACAGGATATGTTGATTTATGTGAATAAAAATTCCTCTTATATAATATTCTTTGTTTTTTATTATTTTATTGCAAAAAGGCTTTATTTTATGAGTGGAAAATATTTATTTTTTGTGATAGGTGTGCCGCGAAAATTTAAAGAACTCAATAGTGTGCCGCTATGTAAAAAAGGTTGGGAACCACTGTTTTAAGGTATGAGTCCTGCTATTTAACCCATAGCTGAGGAGAACAAGTCATACTTTCGCAAGGGTATTCGCACACAAGTGAATGTAACAAACCTGACTGGAAATCAAATTTGGCTCTTTCCAAGTTGCTAACCATCATACCACCTTCACATTCAAAGAAGGTAGGAAGTGAGAATTATGAGGATAAGGAGGATAGATAATGATAACCCATTTTGATTTGGAAGTGGTCAAGAGTTTAGAGTTCAGGGAAGCATCCAAGTAGCAGTTTGGAACTCTCTTCTTACATTTGGAACACGGACAAATAAGGTTGATTCAACTGTGGTAGTAGTGTGGAGTGTTCTAGCAGTAAAAATATGAATTAAGAGAACTAAAGAATGGAGCGCTCATCTAAACATTTGCCATGGAAATAGTGATAGGCTTGCAACGTTGCATCTGTAGGAAAGAAGTTGCACCATAGAAAATAAGTCTTCCCCACAAAACCATGCAAACAATTTTGTACAACTACCAAGTTTGGAAAATGAAGACTGAACAGCTCCAACCCTGATATCTCAGCAATATTCCAGTTTTGGGCTTAATCTAGACCAGTGTTTCTCAACATTTTTAATTAATAATAATATATTTTTATCATACTTCATATGGTAAACATAATATATTGTTTTGGATAACTAGTTTAAAGAAAAAAAAATGACCCCTTTTTGTTGAGAAATATGTCGATTGGTTGTAAACATATTTTAACCAATGTACCACATCAAGCTGTAATTTGAAATAAAGAAAAGCGGGAATGCAATTAAAGATTTACCTTTGAAAAATAGGAAAAAATTTCCCCCCTTTTTTGTCAGCTTTATTGGCAATACAAAAAAAAAAAAAAATATTGCTCATTTACGAGACCTCACACAAATGTTTTTATTGACAAAAAAATCTGTAAACACACAAAAAATAAACAATCAATATAATTTATTATAATAATCAAGGATTTTCCAACAGTATACTGTACATGTATAGTAAAATTATGAATATAAAATTAAACAAAAATTACTCAAAAATGTATTAGTCTACTTATTACTGTTTCTCGTGGAACCCCTAGTGACCTCTTGCAGAACCCTATTGTTCTGGGGAACACCGGTTGAGAAACACTGATCTAGACTCCTGTAAAGGTAAAACATAGGTACCTCCACGAGATCGCTAAAAAAAGAGCCTAGCATGATGAAAAAGACGCCAAACTTGACGAAAACAAAATTTTATTGTCTAAATGTTTATGTTATTATGAAGAGGAAAGACCAAAGTTTATTTTAATTATTTTAAAAAAATTATTCCTTCTTTTTAGAACATTCTAAGTTTTGATTAAAAAAAAACTTGTTTCTCTTTGTATCACTGGAACTAGTAAAATAACATATTCAATTTTTAGCACGTTTTTTCGTATGACACACATTAATTTGGAAAATCTTGCAAAAATAAAAATAATTGTCTGATGTTAATGAAAGTTTCAGAAACTATTCACAGATGATCGAAATTATTATAAATATTTTTTTTTTATTAAAGTCATGGCAGAAATAATCTGTAGATAGCAAAAGCAGTAGAAAAAGATCAGACTGATGGAGAAATTAAATTAATGGATTTCAAGTGAAAATTCAGTTAATAACTTTCTATGAAATTATTTATTCACTTTATTGGTATACACACACACACATATATGTGTGTGTGTGTGTGTGTGTGTGTGTGTGTGTGTGTGTGTGTGTGTTTCAAACACACTATTGTTCAGGGATCAGAGTCATCTTCAGTGGCAGGATGAACATTTTGTACAGCAAATGCAGTTACAGTGATAAAAGTTAAAAAAATTTAAAATTCTCAACGTCCCCTTCATGCATAAGTGTAGTCACATCAATGTCAGCATCACTTTAGCCCAGTGAAGTCCTAAAGGATGAAATGTGTCACACAAATGTGTTTTCACAACAACAAAAAATATATA
Source organism: Acanthosepion esculentum (assembly GCA_964036315.1). NCBI lineage: Eukaryota > Metazoa > Mollusca > Cephalopoda > Sepiida > Sepiidae > Acanthosepion > Acanthosepion esculentum. Next base: position 81,867,387 of record OZ038499.1, on the reverse strand, counting down.
TATATATATATATATATATATATATATATAAAATAAATTTACAAATTTTATTTGTAGAGTAGGAGGCACGGTGGAGTAATGGATAACGGCTTGGATTGAGGAATCGGAGAGCCGAGTTCGAATTTCAGTCCAATCCATTACATTCACTTACGTGCTAATACCCTTGGGAAAGGTGTGAATCCTCTTCTTCTCCCTCCAATTATGGGTAAATAGCAGGACAGACTGGCTTCTATAGCCTTGGATGGCAACTGATCTAGGAGAAGGACAACTCTGAATTCAAAACCTGCGGAGGGTCGTTTGTGGACCTTGTGGCATCCGTTGCACCAGGTCCCTGTATTCGTCCCTCCAAAAAGTGTGGATGGCCCTGCACAAAGCCTTCACCACTATAATCAAATCCTGTGTGGCTGTCGGGCTTTCAGTTTCTGGGAACTGATCTGTCTGACCCTCATACGTCGAATTTGACGGAAGAGTCGATCATATATATATATATATATATATATATATATATATTTGGTTGTCCAAAAAGTTTGTTCACTTTCAGTAGAAAATTTACTTAACAGAACAACTTTTTTGATCAACCCAATATCTTTAAGTAAATAGGACAATCTTTTTTTATTTAATGTTTTGCTATTTAATTTACAGTCATCAGAAATCTTTGGGAGGGAAGTAAAAAAATAATTTCCAAAAATCTCTGATGAAGCAAAGTTAAAAAGCAAAACATCTAATTTAAAATTATTTCCCTATTTTTTTATTTATTTAATCCTTCTGTTACACTCAAGTCATATTTTTAAGTAATATATATATATATATATATATATATATATATATATATATATGTATATGTAGAGTTTTGTTAAAGACGGCTGAAAAGGTACTGTGATTAAACTTTTTATTTAATTTTTCTTGTGTTCTTTCAAGTGTTTTCTTCTCTGGACACAAAGTGTGTAAAAACTTAAAAACATTCCTAGAATTTTAGACGCATCCATAACAAAAAAAAAAAAATTATAACACATTCAATTAAAGATAAAAAATAAAAATCAACCTGGATAATGACTAAAAGAATAGCCAAAAGTGCTCAGATATTTAGAATGTTTGAAGTTTTTACAGAATAGAAAACACTTATATGAATACAAGAAAAATTAAATAAAAACCTTAATCACAGTACCTTGTCAGTTGTCTTTAATAAAACTTGTATAAAAGAGGGGTTGCTGCCCATATATATGTATATATAGATAGATTGTGTGTGTGTGTGTGTGTATGAAATCAGATTGGAATCTGGCAGAATGTTAAAGAAATAAGTCATTGTTCTTGCGAAAAAAAATTTTCTGATGATAATGGATCATGGACATGTTTATATGAAGGTAGAGTTTTTTTTTTCTCAAATTACCTCACACACACACACACATAAAAAATAAAGTATGGTCTTTAAAAAGTGAAAGAAAGGGAAACACGACACAAGAAGGAAGTTTCCTTGAGATTCATGACTTGCATTTTCTTGAACAAGACAACACTACTTACTGACAATGTCACACAATGATTTAAGGAACATCTACAAATAACAGAGATGCCACTATGCAGCCACAACATGGAGGTCAAGTTTGAGTGTATGAAATGCATGTCTAGTTTTTGTTCATGGCATATAAACCATTTCCAGGTTAGTTAATGTGAAATTTTCTCATTTTCATGAACAGGCAGACATAGGTTTGGTTTGTGCAACAATCAAAAAGGCAGATATAAGTTTGGTTGATTTTGTTTAGTCACATATCAACCTCTGGGTTATTTTATGCTGAAAACCAGATAGTTTGTACCCAATTTTAGGACTTCAGCTGCATAGTTTTTGTATAAAATTTTACACTTTCAGGTTAAAGTTTTTCTTTTTTCTTTTTTTTTTTTTTTTTTTTAAGATGATAAATTTTATAAATGGTTGTAGATGATAAAATATATTATCAACAATATATTTTTGTAGTGAAATTACCAGCAATACATTTTCATCGTAAATTTTTTTATAGTAAATTTACCAACAATCTTTTTTTTTTCTTTTTTTTTTTTTTTTTTTTAAAATGTATTCCTTTGGTAATTTTACTATAAAAATAAATAAATAAAATTGGTAAATTTACTATAAAAAAATAGGAGAATTGGTAAATTTACTACAAAAATGTATTGCTGGTATTTTTACTATAAACATTTATTTTATGCTTTCCCAATGTTTTTATTTTTGTTTGTGGGGTTCATAGCTGTTCCCATAGCTAGGACCCTAACAGGTGTTACCACCCCAGGCCACAACAGCAATTAAAAGGTGGTTCCCCACTCCCCAAAATCTCCTATATTTCTTGCTGCCAGATGTAGTTTATCATCATACCCAGGACTAGGTTTGCCTGGGAGTCAAAAAGGTAGACTGAAGTACAGGAAACGGGTGGTCTTTTTTGAAGGAGGTTAACCCCTCTACACAGAGGCAAACAGCATATTCTTAATCTCAGGTTTGATCCATGATCCAGGACTGAGAAAAGTGTTGAAATGTGGTGACAGAGAAAATAAAGAAATTGAAGAAAGGTTTTACAAGCATATACTATATATTTTCCGAATATTTGGGTAGCAGTTCTTTTACTCATATATTGATAAAAACAATAGACATTTTGTGTCTATTATATTTAATGATCATTTTTTCTAATGTATGAATATCCATTTGCAACTGTGATTGTTGTGAAGAATTTGGCCAGAATTCATGTTGTATAGTCGCCAGCTTGTTACTCATACAAGTCATCAACATGGGGGAGTGGTGGAGAAAAAAGTTTTAAGGAGATTTTTTTAATTTTTGAAAATTGTCAGTTTTGAAAACTAAATCAAATGCAGCATGATGCAAACATGAGGAGAAAGAGAGAGAGAGAGACATGAGCACAGAGAGAGAGAGAGACATGAGCACAGAGAGAGAGAGAGAGAGAGACATGAGCACAGAGAGAGAGACATGAGCACAGAGAGAGAGAGACATGAGCACAGAGAGAGAGAGAGAGACATGAGCACAGAGAGAGAGAGAGAGAGAGACATGAGCACAGAGAGAGAGAGAGAGACATGAGCACAGAGAGAGAGAGAGAGACATGAGCACAGAGAGAGAGAGAGAGACATGAGCACAGAGAGAGAGAGAGAGAGAGAGACATGAGCACAGAGAGAGAGAGAGAGAGAGACAGACATGAGCACAGAGAGAGAGAGACAGACAGATGGACATGAGCACAGAGAGAGAGAGAGCGAGAGACATATGAACACTCTCAGAGAGAGAGAGGGGGGGGCACAATATGAGTTTCAATTTGGAGGTAAAGGCTTTTTTGCTTTACCTCCTACACAGACAGTGTGCTTTACAGGTTATTCAAAGCCAGGAAATATTCTTAGATAGTAAGAATTTTCTTTTCTTGGAGCAACCATTCACCTATACAAGTCTTCCTTTATTAGCCCACAGCCGTGGGGTTGAGAAGATGTGGATTCATACCTAATCAGAATTTGATAAACAAATAAATTATGTGGACAGAAAGTGAGGGATCAATTTTATATTACAACCAATCTATACACTGGTCCCTCACTTTGTGACCACGGTAGTTCCTATACATTTTTATTCCAGACAATGCAAATAAATCCAAATCCAATGTAGCTAATCAGTAATTCCCTTGATTGATTCATTTTCTATGGCTTATCAACCCTTTACAGGTTATTTAAAGCCAGAAAATATGTTTTACATTGTAAGAATTTTTTTTGTAGATAATAATGGCTTAGTGATACAAGTCTTACTAATTCAACCATAGTCTGAGGGAGAAGTAAATTCATACGTTACCCAGTGAATATAGTGAACCCAATGGGGACTGAAATGCCTCTGATTAAATATTCCAAGCCATTATCCATTACACCACCTGTATATCGAAGCTTATAGCACCTGGTATTACCAAACGGTCACCCATTTAGATACTGACCAGATTCAATGTTGCTTAACTTCAGTGATTGTATGAGAACCAGTGTTTCAACATGACGTGACCATAAACCTTTAAAGAATAAGGTTGACAAAGGAAAAACAGTAATTATCTATGATACAACTAATAAATAATCGAGGAGCGGCATCACTAAACCAAGACAATTCACATTAAACTGACGACATTGGTAAATAGCCCTGTTAGACAAGCACTCTTCAAAGTTGATGGATTATCAAATATGGTGGTCACTGAAAGTTGATTGACTCATCTTTGTTACTGATGATCGTCTGTAGCATACAGCCACAGGTGTGTATCACAAAAAAAGAAAAAAAAGAAAAGTTATTCTATGAGTATAAGCTATCTTCTTTGGTCTAGACTCTCATGCATCCTCACAGGTGATTCGATCCCTGTAAGAAGTGATAACCAACAGAAGCTGGGTTTACACTATCACAACGACACAGTCAATCCAGTGATAATCAAAGTCATTTAAGTAGTTGTAATAAGAATGTACACGCATGTCTAATTACTGGACAAACATTGTTTTTTTTGTTTTGTTTTTAAAAAAGGAGTGCATGTTTAAAATTTGAAAATTATCATTTTCCTACTTTCCTGTCATTGGAATTCTCATCAGCTGAGGCAGCCCATACCATTAACCTCATTCTGAATTAGGCCCCTAAATATAGGTTTCAAGTTAGAAATTCCATCAGAAATTAATATCACATTACCAGTCATTTGTAGTGTGTGTGTGTGTGTGTGTGCGCGCGTGTGTATATATATATATATATAAACTAAAACATACACACACATTATATACACATATATACACACCCACACACACACATATATATATATATACACACCCACACACATATATACATACATATATATACACACACACCCACACATATAATATACATACATTTTTATAACTTCAAAAGAATTACTAATATTTTCATAGTATATATGTCCATGAATGTGTCTGCATATATGTATATAAGCATAAAAAGACAATACTCAAATATGTAAGTTCATATTGTGTAAAGATACTCATGTTCGTGTAACTATACACATCATTATACACACTTGAAAATACATTTCATTGACCTATACAGATGTAAAGAAAATTATGTGACTACAGTTAAAAGACTCACTTTTCTACAAGCAAATTGTGTACACATTTATAGAAATTCTGAAGCCATTTGTAGAAATTGATATATACATTGTTACAGGAATTACACAGATGTGTACACATACATTTGTGTCCGCCAACAAAAACAAGAAGCAACTTTGGTAAATAGAAACATCGAGCTGACTCATTCCAACAATTAATGCACACACATATCAAAAAATAAATAAAAAAAATCCAAGAGAGGGAGTGGGTGGAAATTGAAACCGTAACGCCTACTTTAACAAGACACAAATGGTTTTGACTGAAGTCGTAGAAGTGAAGTCATCACTTGGATGAAACCATCACTTTCCCTATACACAAGCCAAATGTCTTCATGCAGAACTGAACAACGAGTAGTAAGGGGGAACAATAAGCAAGCCACCCTCACCTGACACACCACCCCACCTCCAGTCCCCAAAATAATCTATGGGCAAAAATCAAACATTTACAGAAAAGGTGTTCCTCATAAACGAACATGTCATAGGATGGCAGAAAATCTCTCCGAGGGTACAGATTTATATGAACAGTAGAGATTAAGAAAAAAAAAGAAAATGAAATTGAGGGAGGGAACAGTATGCCAAATTGTCACGATTGAAGGAAATGGGTGGTTGGACTTGAGAATCAGCTGGGTGAAAGCTTGTCGTGTGAAAATGATCAGTGCACATTTTATTGTTAATCTAGAAAGGGATGATGCTCATGATGAAGACGTCCAAAGAATTGTGTCTGTTGCAAGGGAGAGAGAGGGAGAGTGAATGAAAAAGAGAGAGGGAATGAAAAAAGGAGAGAGTGAATGAAAAAGAGAGAAAGGGAGGGGAGGAAAGAGGACAAGAGAGAGAGGAGAGAAAGAGTGGGAGATAAAAGAGAGAGGAAGAGAGAGAGAGAGAGAGAAAAAGAAAGAAAACAAAGCAAGTCGTTAGGGTGGTAAGAAATGGAAAAAATAAAGAAAACATTTTGAAATCATCTTGAGGTCCATTCTGTACTGTTATATATTGAATTTGATCACAAATTGATGCATACCACCAAATTCTGGGAGAGACCATAAATTATCTGTGTGTTCAAGAATAGATGTTATTTTTGTACAGAAAGGTCTAAACGTGTTAAAGTCTCCAGATCTGCATTCACGTTTATACACACAAATCCAAACAGACAAATTTACAAAAAAAAAAAAGTGCTTACAAAAGCTGAATAATACAGTTTGGTTGATAGCAACCCTGATATGAACTTGTATGTAGTAAGCACCTGATTGTTAAAAAAATTGGGAATATTTTGGATTTTACAAGTAAATTGAGGCAAATTTTTATGTGGATGCAGAAATAATTTCTGAAAACATTACCCTCAAAATAGTTTAGCATCAAAATATTTGAAAATTATTGAAAGTATCAGAATTTTTAACAAGTATAAAAAAAAAAAAAATTAAATTCATTCAGGTCAATTCAACGTGTCAACTGCAAGAGGTCAGTTACAAAATCTGACTTTATAATAGCCAACTTAAGCAATAAAAAATTTTTAAGAGTTGATTTATAGCTTCAACTGAAGTTTTAACAGTTTCCACACTAAAAGTATCACTGTGAATAAACTTGTTGGTGCCTGCAGAAAAAAATGCATCAGAGAATGCCAACAAATTATCTTGCAGTTGGCAGTCAATGTGTTAAAGAATTTTTTAAAAGATATTTATTTTATTTTTTTTATGATTTAGGATGAGGAGTTATCATTTGGACTAATATCTCTGTCGCTTATTATCACAAACTTTCAGCAGTTGTGCCCTCCAGCCTTCATCAGGTGCTTGCCAATCCAGTTAATCCTCATGGAATTTTCAAACTGAGCTTTTTCTTTAATCTACAAGGTTAGATGAGTCTCGTTCTGTTGACAATGTCCTGGGAAATCTTTACATGTACTGTGAGTATGTAGGACTAAAAGTCCTACATACTCACATATTGCCTACACTGTTTCAACCAAGTCTGACATTGCACTATCCAGCCCAGAGATTGAGCTCACAATTACTATGCTACTAAATTCATGAGCCAATGCTTTCATCCTCAAATCTACAGGAAATAGCCTAAAGGATTAACATTGGTTCATAAATTTCATGGCATAGTAACTGAGTTCAATCACCTGTATGTAAGTACACATACATACATATATCTCTGCCAAAAAAAAGTATACAGACTTCAGGAAAGGAAAAACTTGTCTTTTGCAATAACACCGTTTACTGTAGTACAACATTTACTCAACAGATGGCACTACCTTCATGGCTGTAGCATCAAGTCCTGGTGGATTATAGGTGACATAGTCAAATACAATGGCATGGTTCAACCAATACTAGATAGTTAAATATGGCGGTGGCTAGTCTACTTGTCCGAGTAATAAAATTCAGCAAGAAATCTCCAGCATGACATTTCGCAAACCACTTTTGGCGTCTTTGATCCCACTTGTTTTTGTATTCGAGTTGCATTTTTCACCATTTTACTTTTTTCAATATTAGACTCAATAAACAAAAATGAACAACATTATTTAAAAATTAACTCAGATATGACAGCCATCACAATACAATTAAAAGGCATTAAAAACTAAACACTCCTAATGTCATCTAACAAGAAAACAATTTTTGGTCAATAAACTATGGCATTTGTGCTTATAATTCATTCATTAAGTACCTTGACATCATGGAGAGGTTTGCATGCTTCTATGACCCGAGAGCTATGTTGGCAGGATTTTATCTCTGGGCAGACTCAACATAGCCAGACATCTCAATAGACAAAAACATGAGTCACCTAGAGCAGCAACATTCACATTCAGGTGTGTGTGTCACATACATACATATATAATGTCATATATATATATATATATATATATATATATATATATATATGCATGCATGTCACATATATATATATGCATGTGTGTGTCACACATATATATGTATATATGCATGTGTGTGTCACACATATATATGTATATATGCATGTGTGTGTCACACATATATATGTATATATATATATATATATGTGCATGTGTGTGTCACATATATATATATGTGCATGTGTGTGTCACATATATATGCATGTGTGTGTCACATATATATATATACGCATGTGTGTGTCACATATATATATATACATGTGTGTGTCACATATATATATATATATATATATGCATGTGTCACACATATATATGCGTCACACACACACGTTTATATGCAAGCATCAGCAGATCGATATATTGGTTTGATATGCAGATGGTGGGTGATAAGTGACACCGTCAAATACAATGGCATTAATCAACTAATACTAGTTAGCTGAAAATGGCGGTTGCTTGTAGAAGTTGTGACCATGAGTATTGAATAATACAGTGTAAATGTGAAAGCAATTAAAACACATAACTAGTAAATCCAATTCTTCATAGCATATCACTCATTGCCTAGATCAACACGTTCTTTGTCTTGTTCATCAAATAATATTGACAACCTAGACAAATAATTGAACTTCATAGCCTCCTGGAACAACGATATCGACTGACAGAACTTCTTTTCTTTTGTACAATGACTAGATCAGTTTCTACTCTGTGATTAAGTACCATGAAGTAATGGAGTGGCCTGTGTGCTCATAGGACCCAGAGAGCTATGCTGGCTAGAGTTTATCTCCTACCAGGTCCAGTCTAACCATAAAGATGAAGAGGTAGGAGTCAAAGCTTTAGTCACCTGCAGAAGAAAACCTCATTGATAAAAAACCTGGAATGAGCAACAGCAGCTCCTCAGCTGTGTATATATTCAGTGTAAGATGGATAGATTGTTGTCCAAATTAACAGATATATTTACTTGACTTGCACAAAAATAGCTTGAAATACTAAATAGTAAATTTATTATTATTTAAAAAAAAAAAAAAAAAAAAAAAAAAAAAATCGCTATTGGCTTCGACCACAGCCTACTTCAGAATCTCCTGCAATTCTTTTGGATAGTCTCCCTGTTTAAGTTCGTGAATGCTTCCATAATCCTTATCTTCAGTTCATCTTTAGTGTTACAAGGAGTTTTATTGGTCTCTCGCTCAACTGTGACCCACACATAATAATCAAGGGAGGTTGCAGTTTAGGGAGTTTTAAGGGGTGATGTGATCACAGAAATTGTCTGACAGCCATGACTGGAGTCTCCTGCTTGTGAGTCCCGTTACCAGACATAGGGTTTTCCAGCAGCCACTCTCTCGATCCAGAGCAGCACTACCTCCTCAAAGGCACTTGATGTAGTCCTCCGTGTTGAGTCTGAGGCCCTGTGGGAAGATGAATGGAGACATGTCGCAATCACTAGTGATCACTCCAAACACCATGATGTTGACTGGATATTTGGTTTTCATCATTCTTGGCACGGCTTTTGGGGACACAGCAAGCCAACGGTTGTTCTGTGCGTTCAGCATCTAATCCTGGCAGAAATTTTTCTCATCTGTGAAAAATCAGTTCAGTTGGAGGGAATGCTCGAGTTTGTCCAAAAGCTTCATAGTGCGGACTTTCCTCTTGTCCTTCATGGCTTGGGATAAAAATTGGTCCTTTCTCATCCCGTATGTCTTATGCACGACCTGCCTGATGAGAAACTCAGACACGCCTGTGTCTCTGGCTATAGACCTGACTCGGAGGGATCGTTGTCAATCATGGACTGGATTTTGCCAACAAATTCAGGAGTTCTTTTCTCATCAGAATGATCAGCGTGAGTTTTCAGAGTTGCTGTACCTTTGCCGTACCTCATCATTAGACTTATCTGACTCTTTCCGAATGCTCTGCACTGTCCTCAGATTGACACCCAACCACTCTGAAATGTTTGTATCGGAGCTTCTGGCATGAATGCCAAGCAGTACAGAGTAATTTGCGTCATGGGGCTCTTTTTCTCACAGTGTCCAACTGGCCTTACTATGCTGTGCACTTGACAAAATCGAAAACTAATGCGCATGTGCAAAAATGAAAAACATAAAATGGCGACGATTTACTCATCGCACCCTCTGTGTGTGTGTGTGTATATATAAACATCAACTGATCAATGCATTGGCTTGATATGCAGCAATTGGTGGCAGGTGATAAGCAACATAGTCAAATACAAACAGCATGGAACAACCAATTCTCTTCAGATGAATACCATAGTTGCTTGTAGGTGTTACAACCACCAAGTACTGAATTGTACTTACAACACAAATGTGAAAACAGTCAAAAAACAGCATGACTGGTAAATCCAATGCTTCATACCACATCACTTGTTATGTGACTTTAGGCAGAGAGAAATGGAACAAACTCATTAGTGGTGTTTGAATTTGCGCAAAAAAAAAAAATAAAATAAACAGGTTCCGATAAAGTCTTTCTCTTAATTTATATTTTGATTTCTTTTTACATGATCCCAGACCATTATTCTATCACAACATGAATTGAAAATAAAGATGAAGCCTCTGACCAAACTACTATGTTAGAGTTTTGAGCAGTCTGACGATAAAGAATCCAAGGGGAGACAATTCTCAAATCAGATGAATGGCTATATTCTACATTTTTCTACTTTTATTAATTATACTCATTAACTGTATTTAGAATTAAAGGGAAAAGCAATTGCATGATGAGGCAGTTCAAATTTACATGCCACTGTATCCTTGGAAGCCCAGCTTACAATGTCAGAGGACAATCTTTGGTATGACTAAACTACATCTGGCAGTAAGGCCTCTGACCAGGAGATTGGAGGTTGTGAGGATTGTGGAACCACCTTTTAATTGCTGTTGCTCCCAGGTTCACCTTGATCCGGGGTGGTAGCACCTGTTAGGATCCCAACTATGGGCAAATAGTTAACCCTCAGACCATGGTCAAAATGCTATGAGAGTATAAAAATACATCTTTATAGTAAAAATACTAGCCATGTATTTTGATAGTAAAAAGAAATTACTAGCAATACAATTGTGTTAAAAATACCAATACATTTTTGTAAAAGAAATTACTAATGCTTCAGTATTAAATGACTCATAAGGAGTTGATATGGCACTAAACAATGTCAGAGGTTTTAGTAGCTTGGCCATGAAGATCCCCAAGAGTAGATAATGCTAATACAAACCCAATGATGATATCTCTAAATTTTTCTACTCTTATTAATTGTAAGAATATTTAATAAATTACATATTCCTCCCACCCCAAAAAGGAAAAAATTACCATAACTTTATTATTTATTTATTTATTTAAAAAAAAATTTTTTTTTTAAGCTCTTCACCCCAGGCAAGGCTGGAAGCCACTAGCACACAAGGGGTTACAGAGGATTTGGAGCAAGAGCAGATAGGAGTGATAGAATAAGGGATGTGGAGAAGGATGGTAGATAGATCAAGGCAACTGGAGATGTCGATTGACATTACATTTGAACAGTTGGAGATTATAGTTGTCAGGGAAACAGGAACACAGGCGTGAGGTGTGAGATATGAAGCTATTGGAGTAGAAGAGACGAGACGTCTACATTTAACAGTTTCAACAGTGAAAGGGTGGGAATGGGATGCCAGCCTCGTACGATGCTTGAATTCATGGAGCTTGGAACCAGCGATAGCAGCTCATCGGAGCAATTATCATGGAAATATTTGTAAGAGACAGAGAGAGGCGACAGCACATCTGTGAGAGAGAGACTGCAGACGAGAAGCCAGATCAGGGCCAATTACATTGTATACCCGTCTCTGGATATTATCAAGAACCCCGAGACAAACAGAAGGGGCTGCAGACCATATATGGCAGCAATAAGAAACCTACGGCAGTGTCATTTTTTTGTGCTATGCCCCTTCACAATGTAAATGATCATGGCTCTCTACAGATTCATTTAATCTCCATGTTATCAGTCTTCTTGGGAAAGATAGTGGAATGGCTTCCTGCTGTATTCTCCAAAATTTGGGATTCAGAGTTTTCCCTTTTCTTAAACTGCTTGCCACCCCTCGCTGAAGAACCATCTAATCTGCTATATTATCCAATGGCATTTGTGTGAAAGCGGACCCCACAGTTTAGCCCTGAATTTAAACCAGAGTTGCCGATTCCCCTTTCAACACTTATAAGCATCCCAATAGCCACATCGCCTGACAATGCAACTTCAGCTGGCAGTAATAAATGATATTTCAGTCTGCCAATCTTTTTTGACCAAACAACTATTTAGTATTCATTTTTCATTAGGCATTTGTCTTATTTTTGTTGTCCCAATAATGTTAATTTTATTCTCTTATGAGATTTTCACCAGGTTTTTGCATTTTTCTTTATGCTGGGTTCGAGATGTGAATCTTCAGATTCCTTTTCTTTATTATGTGAGAATTACCATGCTACCTTAAGAAAAAAAAAAAAATAATTAGTGATTTCCCATTACCATCTCCATAGATTTTTTTTTTTTTTATAATCATTTCACCCCATGCAAGGTAATAAAACCAGTAAGATGCAGGGGTGGGGGTACCAAGTGCAAAAGAATTTGAGAAAAAAAAAAAAAAAAAAAAAGGAAAAAAAAAACCAGGAATTAAGAAAATAATGATTGACATTGCATTTAAACTTTTGTTGATGATTGTTAACAGGAAAGCAAGAAGCCGGAAGAGGGTTCCCAAATGAGAAGTGTGAGAGAAGAAGCTGTCAGTACTGAAAATATCGTTGCATCTAACAATTTCAACTGGAAAACGACAAGACCTATCTACCAATCTAGTACTGCGCTTACATTTATAAAGTCAAGGTAGCAAAGAGAAAAGCTTATCAGAACAATTACCATGAAAATATAGAAAAAAAATAAAAATAAATAAAAGCATAGGAAGCTACGTTATAGCAGTGGGAAAGAGCAGAGATGCCAGGTCAGGACCAATAACGTTGTAGATGCTTCTTTGTATTTTATCAAGAATTTTTAAATCCATAGAAACACCAGACCAAATATGGCAGCAATATTCAATGCATTGACGAATGGTAAGGAAATATAGGAACTCCTACAGATTGTAGGAAAGGAAGGCAAGAAGAAAGGACTAAGCATCAATTGAAAGAAGCCAGAATGCATTGTCAGCAAAAAGAATCCAACTAAATGAAGATGCCAAAATCAAACAATTACAAAAATTTAAATATCTAGAGTGTTTTAACAGACGAGGGAACATGCAACACTGAAATCTGAAGGGGCACAGGGATAGGGAAAGATGTCTTCCAAAAGACAAGCAAAGTATTAAGAAACAAACATTTTGTTAGAAACAAAGAAAAGAGTACTGAACTGTCCACCTATATGACAGTAAATGATGGACAATTACTTTACAGATGCAGAAGAGAGTTGAGGCAACATTAATTTAGTTCTACAGAAGGATGCTGAGAATACCATGAACTGAACATGTGAGCAATGGTGAAGTTTTAGAGAAAATGGAAACTAAAAGGACACTTATGCTTAAGATATGGAAGAGAGTTGAAATTTCTATGGCACATAATGAGGAAAGAGGGTTTGGAAAATTTAACACTCACAGGACAAATTCAACAAGAGGGACAGAGGAAAGCAGCACATAACCTACCTAGTGAGCTTGTGTAAATGGTTGGCAGAACAGGGATTAGGAGAGATAGTGAAAAGACAAAAGTTACTAAAAGCCACAAAGGTTATAGGAAACTGTGGAGAGCCATGATCACCCACACAACAGCACAGATTCTGGCAAGAAAAATTTTCTAGCACAACACAATGATTGATTGATTTGTTTATTTACAGCTTATCAACTGTTTACAAGTTATATAAAACCAGGAAATATTTCTAGATTTTAAGAATTTTTTTTTTATAAGATAATAATGGTTTGTTTATTGATACAAGTTTTACTAATTAACCCATAGCTGGGAGAAGAAGAGGTGGAGTCATACCTTTCCTGAGGGTGTTTGGGTGCAAGTGAATATAACAAATCCAACTAGATTTGGAACTCGGCTCTCTGATTAACAATTCAGAGTTATTATCCAGTACACCACCCACACATTAAGCTTACAGCACCTGGTATTCCCAAGCAGTCACTCATCTAGCTACTGAGTGACCAGGCTCAACATTGCTTAACTTTGTTGATCATACAAGAACCAGTGTTTCAACATGATGCGGCCATAAGCACAATTTCTTCTTTTTTTTTTTTTAACTAAATGTTCACCTAATAAAGCCCAAAAGGTACTCAAGGTAGAATGAAGTTCTATTGAAAGGATGTGTAGATTATGAGAAAGTGTAGGATAGATGATGACTGACTCTAGATTTGAAGAGGTTAAAATTGTAGTGATTGAGAAAGCATCCTCTCAGGAGTCTGTTCCATAAAACAGTACTTCTTGAGAAGAAGCTGAGTAAAACTTCCTTTATATCAAAGGAGTACAAAGGAAATGGGGAATAATTCAGCCCAATGTATATGGCACATGGAATCTTAACTGTAAAGAAAAAACAGGGACAAAATAAACAATGCCCCTAGCAAGATTTGAACCTGCATCCCTTGTTTCTGATTATTCATAAATCTCATCTAATAAATTTGTGAAGTATTACATCATGTAAACAAAAAATATAGCTATGTCATGGTGATCAGAAGATGAAGATATATAGCTTTTTAGTTTATTTGAGTAAAGTAGTGGGTAGATTGCTAATGGTACTGTTGCAGAGAGAGAGGATCCAGGTGAAGGTCCATTCTTTATTTGCTTGTTTAACAGTCATAGAATAACAATTGGAAAGCTGAAAAAAAAATGAAAAAAGGAACTATAAAC
>OZ038499.1:81830079-81850079 GCA_964036315.1 Acanthosepion esculentum | reverse complement strand
TTGTCACAAAAAGGTTTGAGAGTTCCGTTTCCCTTACTATTTAACCCATAACTGGGGTCGGGGAGAAGAGATGGATTCATGCTTCTCCCAAGAACATTAGGGTGAAAACAAATGCAACAGACTAGGGTGAGATTTGAACTTGGCTCGGTTCCATTTTCTATGCAGATATCCATTACACCACCCACACATCCTTCTTGTTAAATATAGACATAAAAAAGAAAACATAAATCAAAATATGGAAGCTTATAATTATAAAATATGATGGAGACTCCTGTCAACTTCAATGCATGAGGGTCTGACAGCCTCATTCAGTTTTTATGCTTGTGTCGTATGTGAAACTTCCCATAAGTGACCTGTATACAAGTCCTCATATTGTGCAACAATGAGGATCTCAGGACACAGCCACAGGAATATTTGCTGATGCTTTTTGACATTGACTTTCATCTCTTAGCCAGTCAATATGACCGATTTCAAAATTCATGATAGTTCTCTGGCACAAATATCTCCAGTTATTTCTATCCAGGACAACTTGCTCAAAGTTAGTATGAGGCAAAATTACAGCTGAGAAGTTACCCCTTAGCTTGTCTTTATACCTGAGCCACGACCCACCGACAGTCAAGCTGGCTATACATGAGGACCTTAGCTATATCGTCGTCACTCATCCTTGCAACAAGATGACCAACCCAGCAAAATTGTGATTGCATCAGGAAAGTCTCAATTCCACCAATGTTGCATTTTGCAAGAAGAAATAAATAGAGATAAAAAACAAAATGTATGACTCACAAAAAATGAAATAATGGAAACACACACATTATATATATATATATATATATCTCCAAGCCAAGTTTAGAGAACTGGGTCGAGTGCTGAGGAAATTCATGTGTAGGTGATAGCCCTGCAAAGTGTGTAACCTACAAGTAAAACAGTGTTGGTGTACAGTCAGCCACTTGCATTCAGACCCACAAAATATATATATAAGAAAATCTTGTTGCCAGGTAGATAAATAGAGTGAAACAAGAGGCAGCCTGTGACCAGCAACAGATGATAACGCCAAGGGGAAAGTGAGGGAGACAGAAGTAGGGTAAGGGTCGTACGGTCGGCCACGCAGCAGTTGGACATTAAGTTTTGCTGCTTGCAATTCACATGCAAAAATACTTAACAGCTGTGCTTATTCATAAACGCACAGGCAACATTGTGCAGAGACATTCCCACTGCTATTTACACACATGTATATCATTGTCTACATAATGCTTATACCCAACCACCCCATTATCTCTATCAGTAGACATCAGATATAAATGCAGTCTCATGATTATATATATATATATATATAAAAAAACAATGTGCAAACAATCCTATTTTTACATGTGCATACACAATATATTTTAGCTATTTCAGCTCAAGCAAGGCAATAAACCCAACAAGATGCAAAAGATTACCAAGTGCAAAAGAATATGAAAAAAAAAAAAAAAAGAAATTATTAAAGAGTGAGAACAATAAAAGAACAGGAATTAAACTAGAAGATAACGATTGGCATTGCATTTAAATGTTTGAAGATCAAAGTTGACTGGAAAGAAGAGAGTTCCACAAGTGAGAGGTGTGAGAAAAGAAGAAACTATTAGCATAGAATTTATGGTTACATCTAGCCATTTCAACAATAAAATTATGGGACCTTGTCACCAAACTAGTACTATACTTAAATTCATAAAGTCTAGGTACCATAGAGGAAAGTTCATCATCAGAACAATTATAATGAAAATATAGAAAAGGGAGGAGGAGGTGTGGTGTGTGTATATATAAATATATATATGTGTGTGTGTGTGTATGTGTGTGTGTGTAATTTGGCAGCAACTTTTCTTTTAAACATGTAGTATTGAATGTTAAAGACAACATAGTCTTGCATATTTTCTTTTGAATTTTCTCATAAAAAAAGTCTCATTAGAGAATATGAGAAAATTCAAAAGAAAATATGCAAGATTATGTTGTCTTTAACATTCAATACTATATATATATATATATATATATATATATTATTAAATATACTTTCCCCCCATACATTACCAGTAGCATGGCTCAGAGTTTCATGCACGACACAATCGGGTGGGATAGTGGAGCTAAAACCAAATCTTACAATGGAATATAATTTATTATAATCTTAAAATATTTAAATAACCATAACTTATTAAAGAGAAATGAATTGATGGCCACATGTAGGCATAAAAATAAATTCCTTTTGAAATCGGTTGATCCAGATTAATTTCTACTGTTGATTATAACCTTTTCTTTTTAATTTTCTTCCATCTACTTATGTCGAGCATATAACTTTTTTTTATTTTTTTATAGTTATTGGTATGTTTATTTTAATACAGAATTAAAACTTTGATCCCTGTTTATTTTAAATATAAAATAAAAATCCCAAATGTTTTTTTAAACCAGTAATCCCTGTATAATATATCGACTGCAACAACATTCAGTTAACCAGATATTTTTATTAAAATATAAATTATGTAATGATCAGTTTCTATTCAGCACCTGAAGAGTGCACTGTGCATGAAACTCAGAGTTGTGCTACCAATGAGGGAAAAAAAATATAGATCTATTAATATATACTTAATATCTCTGTTATATTACATCAAGCACTATTTTATTAACACCAGCACTCTGTGTGTGATATTGTATATTATACATGCTCATAAAGCCTAGTTTAAAATTTTCAAAGCGTTTTTTTTTTTCATTTTTTATTTATCCCAAAATTTCCAAACCAAACATTCAAAGAAATATTCAAAATAAAAAGTTTCTGGATGGTAGGAAAGATTATCGGTATATTTTTCTTTTAATAATTCAGTAATCAAAAGACAGTTAATATCAAAAATCTTTGAATCTATGAAACAGTAGGTCTTCATTTTTGGCGGGGGACTATTTTTTTTATTTTTATATCTGTGATGGTTGACTAACTGCAACAATATCAAACTGAATTTGCAACCTTTTTCAAATGAACAAGACATTAAAACTGTCTAGGAACGGCAACATTTTTTTTAAATTTTTTTTTTTTAAGTAGAATTTTTGTATGAATAAAGAAAAGGATATGGTTTAATTTTAATACATCCTTTCTAAAAATATCCCTAATTAAGTTGTCTGGAGATTTCATTTAAGAGTCTATGTAAACATTTACTTTTATTCTATCAAAATTCCTCTATTCTAGTGAATGTAATTTCTTAGCAGTGCCCATCTCCTTTCCATGTAACAGACACTCTAATGCAATTGGTGTAGGTAAACAAAAGAAAGAATATATTAAGTACTCAGAGAGACTAAAGAATATATCTGTAAGGTTGGAGTTACAGTCTGTGGTTTACATACATAAATAACAAGGCAGCTGTCATGGCAAAATTTGTTTTTGATGATAGAAATTTCAAGTCACAGTCCTTATGTTTTTTCTCTACTAATATTCATCCAATACAAAGCCCAAGAGCCACTCAAGGTAGAGGGTTATTGTGTGGTGTTGTATGAATGAAAGAAAGGGTAAGAAATGAAAATAATAATATTAGGTTTAAAGCTTCAAGTTTCCACCAGTGAATTGATGTTCAAGACACATGGCCAAGTGGATAAAAATGTTGGTAAGGTGATCAAGTTACCTTCAGGTCCTGAATTCAATCCCTGTGTCATGTAGTGAAATATATTCAGGTACAGTGGAAGCAATATAATAAAAAAACATTTTATATGAAAAAGATTAAAAATAATATGATACACTAAGTTTGTTTATTTCTCTTTTTTTTTTGGTGAGGAGAATATAAAAATTTATTTAAAAAATGTAAATTAAATAACTGATAAATAAAATGTGTCGATAAAAAAATAAATATTATAACAGGCAAAGTTTGTTTATTACACTTGCTTTTAAGAGATTTAAAAAATATATTAGTGATTTTAGATTATTAATTTTAAAATTGCAATAAAATGAAAATGAAAATTAAAGAAATATTCAAAAATTAATAACATCAAATAATCACTTCAACTAAAACTAAGACCACATAACTATGACTATATATATTTTAAAAAGAAGAGAGAAACTGCAAACGTTTTTAGTTGTAATGTGGAATTTTTAAAAATAAATATATTATATTTTATTTTTCCATAATTTTGCTACATGAGTTTCCAGTCTTGTGACCTTCTTCATGCAAAGAGTGGATATTTCCACATATTAAAATGAATTAATTTTCATTATGGTTTTTGATGTTAAACATTCTTTTTTTTTTGGGTGGTAGTCATATAAATGTCTTTCTTGGACTGTTGGTAAGAAAGTTCTTCTGCTTAAAGGGTAATAAAACAATTAAGATTGGTCCGAGAAAGGGTGTGGAAAGATATCTGTATTCTTATCTTATATGACCCATGTATGTTCTTAGATCTATTTCCATTTTTGTGTATTGTGTGTGCATTTTATGGAATAAAATTCCAATAACCAAAACCACTAATTTTTAAAAAATGCTCAATACAAAGTAGAGCAAATAATATTTATTCAAAAATTATAACATAAGCATGTTATAACATCACTGCAAAAATAGCCATTTTGTTTCAACACTTCTGGTGTCTTATATCAAAATATATATTTTTTCAATTATTTAACCTTAATCAAGGTGATAATGCCACTAAGATGCAAGAAGCTACTGGAAGTGAAAGAGAATGAGAAGATTTTAGAAGGAATTGGAAACCCAATCCTGAACAGGAAACAAGGAATAAATCTCTACTCGTGTTAACAAGACCAGAGACGAGTTTGAACTGGATGATAGGCAAATCTATTTACTCCTATTATCTATCTCTGTGGCTGAGCAGTCAAAAGCAAGCCAGATCAGACAGTGGTTTCTACTACAAAAAGGCATGATGCATATTAGATCCCTGCCAGAAAGCCAATTTTCTTTACTAAGATTTCTCAAGTGCACACATGTAATACATACAGTTTCCAAAATAAAAACTGAGTGAACAATTCAAATTCCAAATTCACTAAAAATAACGTAATTATTTAGAAATTACTTTCATTATGTTTTGGATGCAAAAAGGAGCAAATGTGCGATTTTGAGAAAAATAATTTGAGCAAGGAAATGTGCTTTCCATAAAAATGAAAAACCTTGGTGAGATGTTTGCTCTCTGTAGCTGAGCTGTCTAAGGCATGCGAGATCAAACAGTTGTTTCTTCTCTTTCCCTCTCATTTATATATATATATATATTATATATATATGAGGAGATATTATTCATGTGAAGGTTAACAGATTTAAGTAGGTTTTCTGTGTCTTTTACAGGCTCACAAGTGATTAAATGCACCCTTCCACAAGAACTACAAAAGAGAGTCCAAAAATTGGCCATGCATGTACGTGTGTGTGTGTGTGTGTGTATATATATATATATATATATATATATATATATATATATATATATATATATATATATATATATATATATATTACTTGGGCTAACTTTAAACATATTTTTTTAAATCATGCTGGAGGAAAAATAAAATTAATTCCTTACCAATCAGTTAAGTGACATTTTATATTTGTATTAATTAAGATATATATATATATATATCTATATCCTGCACAGGTAAAAATATATGAAAAAGAAGTTGAAATGCAACTGGAGTCTTTAAGAATGTTTATTTAAAGTAAAATTATCAGTTTCACAGTTGTGTTTTTCAAAAGTTAAATTGAGATTTAACTTTTGAAAATCAGAACTGTGAAACTGGTAAAGTTAAAAATGTTCTATAATTATAGGGAAAAACTACTTTATAGTGGGAGATAGAACAGTGTGGACATAGGAATCAACACTTCATGGTGACTGTCAGTCATCTAAAGATTGTACTGAAGCATGAGAATGACAATCACATATAGTGCTGACTCCTATCTTCACAACGTGTGTGTGTGTGTGTGTGTGTGGGAATATGTATTTTTTAAAGTAATGGATGTTTATTTATCAATGTGACAGACTTTTATCACTTTGTTATTTTTAGTGGATACTCATATTCGAGTAGAAGCTCTATTTAGTTATTAAAAAGTATATTTATTTAGTTACGTCTACAAGCCTGAATATTTGAGAAAACTTATTAAAGAGAGACATGTGCTCAGATACGAGCATCTACTAAAAACAGTTAAAGTGATAAAAATCTGTCGGATTAATAAATAATTTTAAAAAAATTCTATTTCTTCTTTAGAAAATTACTTTGTTTACATTTGGATATGAAACTGAACAGATATTAAAATTTCAAGCAATCTATGAAGCAAAGGATTTTGCTTAAAGGTACTGTACAAACTTGATCAGCAAAGCTTCTTCGTGATCAAGTCAGTTAAGGCACATTGGATCTAACAACAGTTCTCCTCCGCCCTACTGGAGAGCACATATTTTTAATAAGATTTCACAACTAATTAATATTAATAAATAAATGAAGCATCGACTCAAATATGAGTAAACACTTAAATGATGTTTAAAGTGATTCAAACTTTTGTTAGATCCAACATGCCTTCACCTTAACTTTTAATAAATAAATGGAGTGTCAACTCAAATAGGAGTAGCCATTAAAATAATGTATATACAGAATGCGATGGATAAATTGTCGTTTAAATTACACGAAAATGAAAATAACACTGACATCTCATTTTAAAAGATATTTACCAAAATTATACAAAAATATCTTGATATACTAAAGAGTAAATTTATTCAGTAAAATCACCATTGGCTTCAACCATGGCCTCCAGACGACTTCAGAATTTTCTGCAACTCTTCTGGACAGTCTCTTTGTTTAAGTTGGTGAGTGCCGCCATAATTCTTGCCTTCAGTTCATCTTTGGTGTTACAAGGAGTTTTGTTGGTCTCTCGATCAACATTTGTTTGTCTCTCGCTTCACACATAATAATCAAGAGGATTGCATTCCAGGGAGTTAGGTAAGAGGTGATGTGGTCGCAGAAATTGTCTGACAGCCATGACTGGGTTCTCCTGCTTGTGTGGCATGGTGCAGAGTCTTGTTGTCAAACAGAGTCTTCCAGCAGCAACCCTCTTGACCCAGGCCAGCACTACCTCCTCAAGGTATTTGATGTAGGCCTTCATGTTGATTCTGAGGCCATCACCAACAAACTAAGAAGTTTGTATCAGAAGGATCAGAGTGAGTTTTTCGAGCTGCCATACTATTGTAATCACCATTAGACTCATCTAACTCTTTCTGAATTTTCTGCACTCTCCTCAGATTGACCTCCAAACACTCTGAAATGTTTGCAATGGAGCTTCCAGTACAAATGCCAAAAGCAGTACAGTACGCTATTTCCAGAAAACAAACAACGTGCATGTGGGAAATTAGAAATACAAAATGGCGACCCCTGTATGTATAGATGGATCCATTTTTGTGGGATGGCCTCAATTGGACGCAGAAGGTTTCAGCACCCCATGCATGTTATTACACCCACACATACACACCATTTCTTAATAAGAACAAGAACTACTTTACACTGAATAACACTCCACTTTCTGACATAGTACCTGTGAGTTCAACCCCTGGACTGGGCAGTGTGTACTTGGTCTCAGTGGAAACAGGGAAGTAATAACTGAGCAGTACTAAAAATAAGAACTAGATGAATTATATCCCTAGACATGGGCAGTGGAACAAGTACAGTCTATTCTCATAGATTAAATAAAGGGTTATGTTACTTGTTGGCTACCCAGATCAATATACACCTGATAAAGGCCACATGACCGTAATGTGGTGAGAAAAGGACAATAACTCAAATGCAAATTCAGACAGTTGCCACTAATAATATATATATATATATATATATATATATATATATATATATATATATATATATTATTCTTTTGTTTCTTAAAGAAAAGAGAGTCTTTTTATAAATGTTTTTCACATGTAGACATAATTTAAATATTTGTATTATTTCATGTCCTTAAACCTTCAGTTTATTACATTTATTATAAGCCTGCTTCTACTGAGAAGAAGCAATCTTTCAAAAATTTACTGTCTTTAGAAAAAAAAAAAAAGTATAAAATTTTACTTTAAAATTTTACGTCATTCTGGCATTGTTCCAAAGAACCTAGCTCGTTAACCTGAACTAACATTCTATCATCCCTCGGACAACAGGATAATGTCAATCACAAGCCCTACAGGCTAGACTTGTCTCTCTATTCCCGATTGACAGCCAGCTGAAGAGAAAGACTATTCAAGACCACAGAGCAAACAACAGGAAACCACTCCACTATCTTTCCCAAGATGTCATGATAATTAATAGATAATAAACAAAAGGAATCAATGAAGGGCATGAGAGTAAAAAACCCCAAAAAACAATACACACACATACACAGTGTATAGCCCCATAAAATTGCAATCTAGCCCTGAGTCACTAACTATAGAAAAGAGTGTGAATTTGTCTAGGCAAACTACTCTCCCAGATCTGTGAAAAGAAAAAAAACATATATATATATATATATATATATATATATATATATATATATATATATATATATATAATAAAAGACAGACACAAAAGCTGTTACAAGCACTGTCAACCTTGACAGGTGTCAGTATTCAATAAGCTTATCAGTTTCAAAAGCCATTGAAAGTGTGTTTAATGCTGACTGAGTACTGCATATTTTGCCAAGTTTGGCGCATTCTAAACCAATCACCCTCCCATCTCCCTAAGTACTTCACCTGAAAAGAAAAATAAATAAATAAATAAAAAGAAAAATTTGCACAGGTAAGCCCTTTGCAGGAAGTCCATACTACTGCACAACAGCCATAGAAAGGCATTCTACCTGGGCCGAAACTGGTTGATATAAATGCTGGACACGTCACATAACCAATGAGTGGGACGAGGGCGGCAGGGAAAACTATAAACTATCAACCAAAGTCCTAAACAAAAACCTTGAAACTAAGAGAAAATTAAGTCAAGGAAAGGATTTTTTTCTTTCTTTTTACCACCGCACTTGGGCTCCAGACACAGGGAGAGGCAGTTGCTCGTTGGAGTTTTAGTGCTTAGTGATGGTGGGCAGAAAGAGTCTGCAGGGAAATATTAACCCGGAAACTGTAAGATTTAAGTTCCTATTTTCATTGCTAGATTAGTGAGGTTCAATATCATAGAAACAAATCACACAAAAACAAGTAATATAAACTTCTGTAAGATCTGTGATTGAACTGTGATCAGAAAGTTTCGGATTTATTTGTAATAAGCTTTAATTTGACATACACACACACACAACATTTTTATTTTATTGCTTAAACGTTATTTTTAGTGGATATAAATTGAGTAGATGCTCTGTTTTTATTTATTAAACAGTATATTTATTTATTTATTTCCATCTACTGACCTGAATATTCAAGAAACTTTGTTAGAAAAATATGAACTCTCCAACAAAATTTGAACCTGCATTCCCCAGGTTTGAATCCTTCTGGAGAACACATATGTTGGAAATTAATAAGAAATTGATGGATTTAATTTTTAATCCAGCACTACTTCTTATTTAGCGAATAATCCATATTTGAGTGGATTGATTAGATTGATAAATGTAATTCAGACCATTTAAAGAAGATAAAAAAAATGTAACTTCTACTCAAATATAACTATCCATGAAAATAACATTTCATATATATATATATATATATATATATATATATATATAATAAAAAGACTTAGACACTAATATTCCATGGTCATAATTTATTCCATTGGAATCGTAAAAACAATCCAATTCATCAGACCTACAGATTCAAATTGGATCGTTTTTACGATTCCAATGGAATAAATTATGACCATGGAATATTAGTGTTTAAGTCTTTTTATTATATCCTTACTCTGTCCTGGACATTGAGTTCTGCCTGGATCATATCCTCTTGGAATTACTTTTATACATATATGTAAGCGTATATATAATTGCATATTATGTATGTGTATATTTACTACTAATATTGTATATATATATATATATATATATATATATATGTGTGTGTGTGTCATCCACAGACAGACTGTTTTGCTGTATCACAGCTCTTTAGTGTGGCTAGATTTTCGATTGCTTCAAGCTGGAATGTGGCACCAGTCAGAGATCCTATCCCTAGGCTATCATCACACAGCAGAGAGAAAGGGAAATTTTAGCGTTTTTTTTTTCTCTATACAAAATACACCAATGGCCTGGAGAACTCAATTCAGTTGAAGAACAATGCTTTAATAGCAGTTATGTGGATATATATATATATATATATATATATATATATATATATATATATTATATATATATATATATATATATGTGAATTGGGATCAAATACAGATTGGAATCCGAGAGAATAATAGGTTAAGGAACAAATAAGAAACATTACAAATCTAACATATTTTGTTTTTATTAAAGCTTCATCAAAGAATGAGATACGGAAAAAGTACTTTTATTTTTGTTGTTTTAATTTCATGGGTTAACCAGACTTCACGGCAATTTAACTTGTCAAGCAGCGTTCATATGTAGAATTCCTTTATTCAAGTATATTAGAATTCTAGTAGGTCTATGCAGGTTTCAGATAATAATGTCTATGTGGATCTAAGGTTTATTTAACTACCACAATGGGTGTTGACATAAAAAATGTCCTCAGATCAACATCCAAATAACCTCCACACATAAATAATGCCTACTAGACACACACACACAACCCTCCCCCCACAGAATTGCATTGTAACAAGCAACTTTTTTTTCCTTTTCCATTTAACCCCAAGCAAGGCGATGATACCACTAGGATGCAAGGGGTTACTGGGAGTGAAAGAGAATGTGAAAATTTTAGTGAGGAGAAAGAACAATAACAGGAAGAGAGAAAACAGTGATTTCTCTTATGCTGGTAAAGCATCAATTTTCTGGCACCCTTCATTCTAGAACCATGCAAGATTATTGGTCTTGTAAGACAAACAAAAATTACATAATAACAATCGAATAATAGACCCACTAAATTAAACATCACTTGTATCTTGACAGCATCATAAACTTTTAGAAAGTTTTATTAAGCCATTATTAAATGTAAATTATCAAACCATATAATAATTATCGGTGTGTATTTATATATTTCCTGTCCCATGTGTAGTGGGAAAGGAAGTAAAATCAACTTAAGTTAGTACATTTATGATTGATTATTTCCTACAGTCTCTTTAATAATCTATACAAATAAAATATATATCTGCATTTAGAAAAAATTACTTCCTGAGTAAAATGAACTACATTTCTTAGATTGCAGTCTTATTTGTTCAAGCCTTTCATGAGAGACAATCAGATACCTTTGTCTATTAAGGTAAATATATTGCATCAACTTGGTCTTGACATAGGCTCTGTTGTTGTCTTTTGTTGCTAAACCTTTTCTCCAGAGAGATATTTCTATTTCACTGTTATATTAAACACAAGATTTTTAACAAAGATATTGAGCAAAAATACTAGGAGGTGCTTAGTTGATAGTTTTGTTTAGTGTCATATCAACCTCTATGGGTTATTTAATGCCAAATTCTAAATATTTCGAACGCAATTTCTTGCCTTCAACTACAGGCATTTTGAATATAATTTTATACTTTCAGCGTAAACATGTTTTATAGATATATACTTTGTAGATGATATATTGTAGGTGTTATATGTTTTGTTATAAACCTATTTATTTAAGGTAGGACATTATGTTGACAGTTTCAAATAGTTTTTTCATGTTTTTATTGTAGTATTTGAGTCTTAGAGGGGGTAGAGGAGTACATTCAGTCAAAGTATGTTTCACTGCATACCAGGAGTAATCAATAAATCATAGATACCAGTGAATGTCTAAAAAAATATAAAGAGAACAAATTAAATGGTTCATTGGCTACTACTTTAGTTGTGAATTCTTTATCTCGGCTTTATTGAATCTCAATACATTGTTTCAAGACTTTTGTCTCATTGCATCTCACTATTAAATCTTTCTAACAAATCTTTTTTTGACAGCATAGGTACACTAATATGGAAATAGATGATTGAATAAATGTGGATATAGTGTGAAATTCAAATGCTTGCTCATAATTTTGTCTGGAATAAAAGCAGTGTTGGACCATATATATATATATATATATATACATACATACACACACACAAAAATGGTGTTTTGCAGAATAAGGAGTGGGGACAACCAGGGTTTTTCCAGGAAGACAACAATATTAAGACAAGTAGTTTTTGTAGTTACAGTAATTGATATCAACAGACTGAGCATTAATATTAATAGATAAAATTCAATGTTCACTTATACCTACTCAGAGTTTCACAGAGATTACACTCATTATGGGAATTTTAGTTGACTTCCAATCCCAGTTGGATTTGTTACATTCACCTACATGCTAAAACCCTTGGGAAAGATATGAATCAATCACCTCCTCCGCCTATGGACTAAACAGTAGGATTTAGAAAAACCATTGTTATTTTAAAAAAAAAAAAAAAAAAAAAAAAAAGAAAGAAAAGAAAAGAATTATTCTTACAATTCAAAATAACTTGCTAATAATTTGAACCCCCTCACCAAAAAAAAAACAATTAATGAATTAATCAGGAGACTTGAAGGTAAAATTGAGTTTATTTTCAGATCATTTTTTTTAACATTAATTAATAAATTGATTAATGTTTTAAGAAAAAAAAAATTGTCATTAAAATCATGCAATCTCCTTTAGCTAGTTGAGTATTATACCCCCACCCTTCACGCAAATAAAAAACTCTCTCCTATTTATTTCCTCTCAAAATAGTTATGCATCTGCTGAGGAAGACCAGTCTGGTTTACAGAAAATTTGACAAACTTATATTTCCTGATGAACATAAATAGATAAGCAGGAAAGGCTCATACTAAAAGTAATGCTGGCTATTTGAGAAAAAAAGGGACCAAACAGCAGATATGAGCACAGATAGGTTAATGCGTTTGAACTGTGATATGTTCAGAGTGGCCCTTTAGCAAAAATGCATAGCCAATGATGACAATTATATAGCAGTAAACTTGCTCTATCCAATGGTACTATTGTGCTTCTAGTATCTTCATTTTCTTTTTTTTCTTTATCAGTTCACCCCAAGCAAGGCAATAATGTCACTAAAACATAAGGAACTACTAGAAGTGAAAGAGAAGGAAAAGATTTTAGAAGGAACTGGAAACCCAGTTATAAACAGGAAACAAGGTATAAATTTCTACTCCTGTTCAAAAGATATGGGAGGTGTGCAAACCAGACGATAGGCTAACCTATCTACTCTTATAGAGGACAAAAAAAAATAAGTTCTGTTTTAATTAGTATGGAAATAGATAGGGTTAATACTTTCAGAACAAAAGTACATAGCCAATGGAGGTGACTATGTGGGAAAAAAAGTGTTTTGTAGTAGAAAACTTGTTCTAGCCAACAACATTATTGTGCTTCCTCTATTTTTGTAGTTTCCATGGAAATAAGAGGCATAATATTTGAAGCATTCCTCCTATATCAATAATAAAGAGAAAAAAAAAAAGGAATTACTATACTTACCACAAGTCATGCTTTTAGTATAGCAGCCTGAAATCAGAAATTAAATTCTCATTAATACATGATTTTCTTCTGAAGCAAAAAAGGTTTTTAGAGGAATCCTTATAGGATCCCAAAATATCTGGCATGCACTTTGGTACTTTTATTGGGGTTTAGCCTTCAAGTGGAAAATCAAAGAGACAGCAAACTGACCAATTGTAGACTTGAAGTTGTTCATTCTTCACCCAGGTTGATTTTGAATAATAATAATAATAATACATCATCCCTACATAAATGAATCTGACATGTTTAAGACAACATTATCAAAAGACAGATGCTTGACTCAGACAGCCTATTCTGAAAAAACTGCTACTTCATGGAACAGGCTCCCACCTGGATGCTTTTCCCCTCCCGAACACTACAATCTTAATCTCTTCAAGTCCAAGATAAATTGTTACCTATTCCTCATAATCTACACTTCTTACCTCCATATCACACACCTCATTCAGTAACATTCTACCATGAGTGGCTCTTGGAACTTTTATCTGCTGAACAGAAGCATAACAATAATAATAATAATAATATAGACCTGTATAGTAGATGCAAAATTACAGAAAAGGCCAAACCAATTTATAGATTGTGTTTTAGAAAGTAAATTCATGCAATAAATCAATAAGTTGTAAAAATGAAAAAGAAAAAAAAAGATAAATAAATATATATAATAAGTTTTAAAAGTAAGCTATATTTATAGTTAAAAGTGCTCAGTATCGGGGATGAGGCATAAATAGATGGCCTGGATATTATATTCAAGCACAGAACTAACTTGCCTCTGAGTTTTGACATCAGTGTTCACTTTATATAACATATATTTTATAACAATAAGCAAATTACCAAAAACACAAACATCACTGGACAGTGTTTAATGTAAAATATTTAGCAATATACAATATAAAAAAAAAGATACTGTAAAAGCACACACACACACATATATATATATATATATATATATATATATATATATATATACACACACACACACAAAATGGGAAAAAGACACACAGAAAAGTGCATATAAAAAAGAAAAATGGAGAAGTATAAGCAGTCAATTGCTGATACCCCCTGATGAGTGGATGGAGTGATTTCCAGACAGTCAGTCTATAAAATTCTGGAGTGGGTATTCTGAAGATAACATCAATCAGCTAAGTGACAAACTTTTACTTATATTAATTCATTTATATAAACTTATTATTTCTTTAGAAATGAATAAATAAATATGTATATACACACTTACAACCAACCAATCATAGCTTTTGATGCACTGACAATTACGTCTTGCAGAAAAAATACTTTTGACAACATTAAACTACAGAAAAAGAACCCAAACTTTTAGTAGATTTGGTTTTATAAAATCATACAATCCCTGAAATAAATGGATAACAGTTACTAAAATGAAGTTGGACTTAAGAAAAATAAGTTTATGGTGCTATGACAATCTCTACATCTTACAGAAAAAAAAACTTGTGGTATCCAAATGCATTTGTGTGTGTAAAAAAAAAATGATTTATATAAAAGTTGCATATTATATATTTTGTTTGAGAGTTAAATCCAATGTAGAAAATCATGTTTGCAATGAATGACACTTAAAACAAAGTGCCACTTAATTTTTATATATATATATATATATATATATATATTATATATATATTATATTATATATATTATTATTATTATATATATTATATTATATTATATATATATTATTATTATTATATATATATTATATATTATATATATTATTATTATATATATTATTATATATATATATTATATTATATATATTATTATTATATATATATTATATTATATATATTATTATTATATATATATTATATTATATATATTATTATTATATATATATTATATTATATATATTATTATATATATTATTATTATATATATATATTATATTATATATATTATTATATTATATATATATTATATATATTATTATTATATATATTATATATATTATTATTATATATATTATATTATATATATTATTATTATTATATATATTATATATATTATTATTATTATTATATATATTATATATATATATCACACACACACACACACACAAGAGAAGTAATGGATATTTTATTTATTAATCTGACAGTTTTTATCACTTTATTGGATAACCATATTTGTGTAGATGCTCTAATCATGTCAGATCTAACAATGAAATCTCCTGCAAAGGAGGAGGGACACAGGTTCAAATCCTACTGGAGAGCACATATTTTTCTTCAATAGGATTTCTTGAAAATTCAGGCACGTACCTTAAATAAATAAATATACTGTTTTTTTTTAAAAAAAAAAAATTGAATGTCTCCTCAAATATAGTTAGTCACTAAAAATAAAATTTAATGTGATAAAAAAACATATACATACACACACATGATGCCTGCCCCCTCATTGTAGAATCTATCCATGAGAAAATATCATTGGAAGGTTTAATTGTGCTTAAGTAAATGCGGCTGTTTAAAAACAGAAACATTTTTAAAACTGCCTTCATTGGTTATGATTGACTTTTTTTCCAGCAATGACCAGCCATTAAGCATAGAAAAAAAAAACAAATAATAGCAAGCAATGTCTTAACATAAAGTTTTCTAAATGGTTGAGATTATATATATATATATATATATATATATATATATATATATATATATGCACATCATGAAATATAATGTGTATTACACCCCTAAACATACATATGTCCATATTTTAGAGCTCATACAAATTCTAAATGAAAAAAATAAATAAATTAAATAAAATAAAAATTAAGTTTTAATGATATTTACTACATTAATTTTTTTTCTTCAAGTGACAAAATTTAATTTTTGTTAATTCTAATATTTTCATTTTTATGAATATATACATCCATGTTTTTGTAAATAATATTTCAATGAAGAAAGTAAATAATTTTATTTTTTAATTTTCTTCTAATTCAGAACTTTCTCCCTTTCAAAAGTTTTCATCATGGAGTCAGGATTGTTCATGTCCTGAAAGGACATGGCACATAAAAGAAAATAAAATGTCAAGTGCACAAAGATTATCAGGTTTATAATAAAAATAAAGGACTTTTTATACTAAAAATATTTAGAGGAACAGAAATGAGTGGGCTACCAGTTGTTTCAATTCATAGACTTACCCCAAAACTAGGTGTGGGGGTGGATGTTTGAAGCCAGATTTTGAAAGTAAAATTGTGTATTATGCAGAAGGATAAATAGTAAAAGATTTTCTAGCTTGAACTCAAAGAAAATAAGTTTAGAAGTGAATTTTTCTGGTTCGGTCAAATAAAACAACAAATATTAATGTTGTTAATAATAAAAGTAAAGCAAACAATAGAATCAAATATCTTTTTTATTCAGGTCTATAGAGTCATCAAACACAAAAGCCCAAACATTTAGCACCAATTCTATTAAACTGTATATTTATGTCGAAATCGCTTAATTTAATAATTCATGAACAAATACTTTATACTGCTTAAGTCAAATTATACATCGGTTTCTATAGTAAATGATAGAAAATAAAATAATATAAAGAACTATAAACAGGATAAAATGTAAGTAAAAGACGTGTTTAATTTAACAAATTCTAAAACCCAATAAAGGCTCAAGAATGAATCAACTAAAACATTGTGGTGATGGCTTCAACACAAACAAGTTTAACTATCCAAAAATAATAATAAAAAAATTAAAAAAACTTGACTTGGTAATGGTTATTCATATGCAAAACTGTTATTAAGTTTAATTTTTGTTTTTAGTTCAGAATTTTATCAAAATATTTATAATTTTAGTAAAATGCACACAAAAGAAGATTGATAACAAATCTAAATCTACAGCCAATGATTGTCCAATGGGAAAAAATTAAAGCAGGCACACAATAAAGACAGGAAATTTACAAAACGTCTTTTATTTAGATATGAAAGTTAATTAACAAAATAATTCCATTTGATGTTTAACAAAGAAGAAAAGTTTAAAAATGCAATATTTTATAACCAAATTTTCCCTTTGATGCAAAGTCAGCCCTCCAAATTTGTCTATTTTTAGAGACTGTGATTAAATTAATTTTTGTTTAAAATTAAAATTTATCAACAAAATATTATTACACATACATGTATATGCATTTATGTATGAATGCAAGAGATGATCTTACTTGGTTACTAGTTGACTTCCACCATGTGTGCGTGTGTACACATACAATATATATATATATATATATATATATATATATATATATATATATATATGATTTAAAAAAAGTTATTGTCCAGTTCACACTTCTCCCTGAGCTTTTAAACAGGAGTAGTGGTTTATTCCTTGTTTCTCCATTTAAGATTTGGTTTCCAATTCCTTCTAAAGTCTTTTCATTCTTTGATTTTCAGTAGCCCCTTGCATCTCAGTGGCATTATATTGCTTGGGATGAATTGATCAAAAAAGATCAATTATATATATATATATATATATATATATATATATATATATATATATATAAACCATTAGTGTAAAATAGAAAATGCCGGTGGAAATGTCATTGGCATGAGGAGCATTACACATTCAGCTCACTTCAGGTGAGTTTCAATTACTTTCCAGTAATTTCCTTATATATATATATATATATATATATATATATATATATAAACCATAAGTGCAAAATAGAAAAAGAAAATAATCAAAGGATTTTTCTTTTGAATCAACAAGTAACTTATTTACTTATATATAAATACCCATACTAAAGTAAAAGGTGTAGATAAGTAGTTACAGAAGGTTACCATTCTTTGGTAATGTATTTACATATATTTACATAAGTATAAAACGTTTTTATGCCCACAAGTATTTCTGAAGTAGAATTAACACACAATAAATTGTAACATTTATATTAGTAACATTTATATTAGTAATATGTGTGTTAATAGAAAACTGCTACAGACAAATCAGAAAATTAATTTCTTGCAAATTTTTTAAAAATAATTTAATTTCCTTTCACAGAAAAAAAAAAAAACTGGACAAAAAGCTAGATTTTTTTTAAGCAATATAATGTTTTTATCTTTTTCCCAAGACTTGTCTGAGTGAAGCTAGATTTTAAGAAATAAAAAAATAAAAAAAATAGAGAAATAGTTTACGTAATAATAGACCTTCTGTTACGTACAGACAGTGGTTCAAATATCACAAAAGTAGGATTTAATTGGTATATTAGATTCTTAAGTAAATGGTTTTATTCAAAAGTCAAGCAATGATTGCCCAGCCATAAGCCGAGAAGAACAAAGTTTGGATATCTGTAGGAAATCTTCTATAATCAATTCTAGCACCATGTCTCCTTTCAAGGAAAAAAAGAAAAAGAAAAAAAAAAAAGAAAAAAAAAGAGGAATTTGTCTTTAGAGAAATGACATTATGGAATATGTAAGGGATTACTTTAACCCGATAGAAAAAAAAAAAAAATAAATAAACAAAATAAAATTAACTTTATTTTTTAATTCATAGACCAAACATGTGAACAACAATGAAGTTTTAGAGAAAATGGAAACAAAAAGGAAACTTATACTTAACATCAGGAAGAGAGAGTTGAGGTTTCTGGGGCACGTAATGAGGAAAGAGGGCTTGGAAAACCTGATACTCACAGGACAGATTGAGAGACAGAGGAAAGCCGTGCATAAAATACTTGATGACGTTGAGTAAATGGTTTGGGAGAAATAACAAAAAACAAAACTTATTAAGAGCTACAAGGGGCAGGATGACAAGGAGGGCCATAATCACCTCTGTCCTGAATGGACATAGCCCATAAAAGAAGTAATCACTTGCTAAATTGTCTTAGTTTTTTTTTGGGGGGGGGGGGGGGTTAGTTTCTTAATTTATATTTTTTTTTGGCAATTTAAACAAAAAATAAAAAAAACTTCATGAAACTGGCCAAACTTATCTATTGAATTAAAAACAATTCTACGGTCTGAAGGAATTTCCGACTTTCTTTTATGTTGGAAGAAACGCCCTCTCACTTAAAGAAAAAGAAAATGGCATCTCTTAATTTTTTATTTTATTTTAATAATCAAATTGCTTAAGCTTGTATTTTTGAGGGTGTAGAAACATCTATATACAAAAGTGATGAGCTAACATTAGGAATTTTAAATAATTATTACACTTATTTCATTTTAATTAAAAAAAAAAAAAAAAAGGGAGAGAGAAATTTTGCTAACAGAACTCCAACAACAGACATTATGAAAACAATGCTAAAAAAAGTGCTTTGAGTTCTGAGGTGAACATCTACCCAAACAGGTATTTGATATGAAATTAAAAAGGTACAGATCTAAGACAGTTTAAGGAAAAACTTATCTATAAATACATGAAAATATCTACTAAAGTACTTGTTCTTAAACCAGCCATTGATTCGGCAGAATACAGGGACTACTCTTATTTTACTGTGGGGTGGACAGGTCCTACTAACATATTTTATTTTTAGTTTCAAT
>OZ038499.1:81802579-81825079 GCA_964036315.1 Acanthosepion esculentum | reverse complement strand
TGAAAAAAAATTGACAGCTATTTTTTTTAAAACTTTATAATAGTGAAATTAAAAAAAAAAACAATTTTTATATTTTTGTTTTTATTGATATTTCAAAAAACAAAAAAAAAACAAACATTCAGCTGGGAAGGCAACGGAAAAGAAATAGACAACGGATGTAAAAACAAACGAATATAGAGACAAAAAAAAATAAAGCAGATATTTGCAATTAAGCTTATTTATCTGGCACAAGGCTACAAAAAAGTTATCAAAAGAAGTTCAAACTCACTTTTAAAACGGACTGATAGATTAAATTAGTAATATTAATAATCATTACAGGCGCACGTGAATACAAGACAGGTGCTTTTTAAAGTTTTTTTATTTTTATTTATTTTAATTTAAATTTTAAAGTTTTATTACGTTGTTTTTGAAAGAGTTATATGCGTGAAATTTCAATTTTTAGGTGATTTAGGTGATCCAGCCAAAATATAAACATCCAGTAATAAGAAAATGAGGTTGAAAAATGTGTTACTATTTTGCGAATAGCCAAAAATGACTCCATCCTTACAATTTATAATTTCAGATTTTTTTAAATTAACAAACAGCAAAATTTCTTTGATTACCTATGCACCTGATCCCCAAAAGTAGGAAAACACAATTTAATATTGATCATAGCCGTTTTGCTTAAAAAGAAAAGGATTTTGATGGCAGGTTCTGTATTTTTTAATTCTAGGTTATTCTCATAAATTAATGATAAAAATTAAAAAGTCATGTTTCGATGAAAGGAATGAATTGGTCCCAATCGCCACTTGTTAAAAAAAATTGACTCAACAAATGATTTTTTTTTTTTATTTCTTTTGCTGTCAGAATTGGCGACTTTAAAGGTGCTTTTTATTACTTTGCTGATCCCTGAATTAGGTGTTTTTTACCGTTTTTTTGTGTATATATCTTTAAAGTAAATTACAGAATAAATTCGTCTTCATCGTAAGGAACAAAAACACTTTCTCGCGACATCAGTGTTTGGTTATTTTGAATCAGGAAATCGATAAATAAAAATGCAACAAAAAATAAAAACAGTAAACAAATAATTAAAATTAATCTTTTTTTTCCGTTTCATTTCTCAAAAAAAAAAAAAAAGAAAAAAAAGATTTTTATTTAATTTTATTTTTTTTCATGTTCTTTTTTAAAATAAAAAGAACATGAAAAAAAAATTGGGGGGGGGGGATACTCTAGCTCGCCATGTCCGAAAATATCCACTCTACTATTGTTTATATTTCATGACTTTAGTCTGCCAAAAGGCTGCAAATATGGAGAAGCTAGTGAATATCAAAAGCTTCCTTAATGGTCACCAAGACGAATCTGATGACAACTGCTTTTAGTTTTATATGGCAATGCGCCCGAATCGACAGGGTTGTCGTATTTTGTTTAAACACAACAGTCTAACTAAAAAAATGAAAAGAGAGACGGGAATTTGTTGCTGTATTGCACGTCAAGTTCCTATCGACTGTGTGGAGAAATAATTTACTCACGTTAGAGGTTAAAGGTCATTTCAGTGTTAGTTTTGGGGGGAATGGAGTGCGCATTTCGACCCAGCACCACGTCTCCGGTCAGTGTGTAAAGTAGTTAGTTTATTTGCGTATTAATGTCCCGATTTAAATATAAAAATCTTCCCAGCAATTCGGGCCTTTAAAATTAAAAAAAAAAACAAAAACAATAACATTTGACTCAAAAATTAAGTGATTTAAGAAGCCCTTAAAGTCACCTTTTTTGTGCAAGAAAGACTAGAGTAACTTTTTTTTTTATTCTAGAAAGTAAATAAATTAAATAAATAGTTATATTTGCAACTACAGTTAAATACTTTTTTGCAGTATTTTCAAAATTATTGATAAACCGATTTTAATTTTTAAGATTAACATTTAAAAGTGAATAAATTACTTATAAAAACCTTAATTTAAGAAACTATGGTAAATTTTCCCGTTATAATTGACGTCGCAAAACCTACAAAAAGATTCAAAAGTGGATTCTCCATCTTTTAGTGTTCCAAACCATTTATGTAGCCGCACATTGCTTTTTAATTTTAACTTTATTTAAAATTTGAAATCTTTCTAAAGAAAATAAAAATAAACTTTTTTTTAAACATTTACTTAGTGTTAGCCCGACAAGTAAATAATTAAAACTTGAGAATTTATTTGCATCAATCAAATAGCTGAACAAAAAATCGACACAAATACTAAGAAAATTTAATTTTTCAATTTATTAAAGAAAAAATCATTTTTATTCGGAAGTATAAAAAAAATTACTTCTCTAGAAGTTCTTACTTCTATAGAAAAAATGTATCAATCACTACAGATGAAAGTTTTACATTTTTACCTTTTTCTCAAGTTTCTGTAAGATTTAAAAAGTTAATTTTGCTGCTTAAACTATTTTATAATTTTATTCCCTCGTGAAATACAAGAAAATTATGAATCGATCTAAAGATGAACTATTTAATTTCCATTCAAGATTAAAATTTGTTTTATTTGAATATTTTGTTTCAGTTTCTAAACAAACATATTACAGAATTCAATTATTGTCTTTTTAGCCCCGTTAAAAAAATAAAGTTTTCAATTTTCATTCACTTTTCATAAACAATTTCTTTAAAAAATAAAAAAAAAAATCAGCGAAATATTTAATATGTACATATAAGGAAAAGAAAAAAGTACTTTTAAAAATGTTAAAATATGAAAATAAAATTAACTCAAACTATTTTTTAATTTAATTTTAAATGTTTAATTTGCTTGTCAAAAAAAAAACTAAAAAAAAACGTAAGTGGCTTATTTAATAAAGACGTTGATTGGTCATAAGTTTAAATGCACGTTTTAACTTATTTTTTCATGTGCTTTTTTTCACGATGTACAAATTTGTTAGAAAAACTTTTACTTTAAAAACAAATTCTCCAGAAATAAGAGATTAAAAAAAGCTACTGAATTTGTTTACACACAAATAAATCAAGTGGGACGAGGCAAGACTCGATAAAGACGTAATTAAATCATAATTTAATTAGCTGAAACAATTCTATATAATTAAATTGTCACGACTTTCAGTGAATCAAAAAGTAAATAGTTTTTTTAGATTGGGTTGGCGTCGCCTAGTGGCCGAGATAAATTTGCTGCCTGCTGAGAGGTCAGTTATTTACCTACTTGGAACGCTGTCGCTATACAATCCTCTTATCACCATTTATGTAAAACTTAAAAGCTACGTTTCAAGCAAGAAGCGTTATGTTTTTGAAATTTTATATTAAAAAATATATTATAAATTTATATTAAAAAATATTATATCATTAATGTTTTTTGTCTGAATTTTTTTTAAATGAGCATTTATATACGACACGGTGATACACCCGTACAACTGTCTTGGTTACTATCGTTACAAAGTTTCGGTCGTTGTACTCTCCGGCCTTTTCCAGGTGCCATAGGCGATAATCTTCCGGTAATTTCGAACCAGAGGGTAGACTGCTATCTTGTTTTATCCTGTTCATGATACCTTTTTTGTATAAGTTTTAAAATTCTTTCTAGAGATAATTCTAGTGATGTCGTTTGTTTCTTCCAGTAGACCATAAATGTTTTTTGTTTTGATTTCTCTACGCAGGAGTCTATGGCCACCAGATAACTCAAGTCATTTAATCAAAGTTTTTTTTTTTGTTTCTTGTCTTTTAAGCCATGCGTACCGGACTGTAGAATGAGAACACTTTACTCCGAGAGATTGAACAAAAGGTTCGGTCCTAAATTCTCGGAAGTTTGCCAAATACAACAGTCCTGAAGAAAGCCAGGGGCACAATGACAAAAACATTGTGACAATAATGATCAAGATGATGACAAGAGTCCCAATAGTTGCTGTTGTTAACGTTCTATTATCTGCACAAACCTTTTATCAGTATTTTTAAGATTGATAAAAAGAATTTTTTTTAAAAATTTTTTTTCTTTCTTTTTGTTTTTTTGAAAGGTTTCAGATCATTTTTAATTTTTACAAGCAGGCAAAAAATTATGTTGGGAAAAGGCTAACAATTTTATATAGGCAACAAAAATTACAACTCAAAAATTTAGATTACCCTATGATTTTTAAGAGACTTTAATAATTCCGAATTCTTGAAAGAAATGGTTACGAATCTAATAATTAGAAAAATAAAATAATAAAAATTAGTGACGTCAGATCAAAACTTGATTTCAGTATGATGTCTGTTGAACAAAAACAAAAACTCATTTTATACGGAAATCACAAATTTGCTACAAGTATTGCAACGTCTGCGCAAAATTGAACTGCATTCGTTTATCCTGAACCACTGTTAATGTAACCCCATTTTTTTTATTTTTACTTCAATAAATAAATCCTGTCATTTGCCAATATATGTCGTCGAGGTAATCGATTGTTTTCTTCTTTGTGTACACAAAAAGAAAAACCTGTTGATAAATCCAACAGTCATTTATTTGTACAGAGACTGGCATTACTTGGCAGAGGCTATAACTCCCCACTCTTAATTATTGAATACGGGGCACTTTTGAGAAGACCCAAAACAGGCGACTAAAAAGCGGGCAACTCGGTACAAAACATGTCCCAAATGAATTTTTAAGAGATTCACTTCGCCAGTCTGCACCCGTCAAAGTTCTGAATATTTTAAAAGATTATCCGAGAACTTGGCTAAGTCAGCATTTCCAAAGTTTATTTTCAAGGCAAGTTGACCGATTTTTTAGTACATCGACGCGACGCAATGCAATCTTCCTAATATTCATTCCCCCTCTAGCAGTTACAAATTGTTTACCAATCTATTCGAGCAAACCGGAGAGTAGAATCTTGTGACAATTAAAGTGTTAGCCTGACATTAACAATAATAATAATAAAATGTCACCATACTTCACACATTTGGCTGTGATGCGTGTGTCTGGTATATATCTTTCAGACTGGATTGGGCTTTCTTATCTCTGCGCCACTTCAAGAATAATAATAAAAATAAATAAAATAGATGAATAATTTAGTTCAGTAATCAATTTAACAGAATCCTTCGTCTGTTCAAGATTAAAATTCCAGATTAAAAAAAACTAAGTTCCGCTAAAACAAAAATCCAATAACCAAGAAGCTGATTCCAAAACTTTAAATCCGCCTTCGAATGTTGTCAAGGCTTGTATATAATAAAAATAAGTTGTGCTTCTTGCCTGTATGTGACATTTTGAAAATATTTTTTTATTATTTACTTTTCGTTTAATAAACTACTGGAAGCATAGTATTCGCAAGGATTACCACACCCACACCCACTTTTTGAGTGCGAATAGGACCCCCACCTTTTTTAGTAAAAAATTTAATCCACTTCATAAAATGTATATCCTCAGTTTTTAAGCTTTTAACGAAAAAAATTCATTTTCTTCTTTTGTGAGTACGCATAATTCGGACTACGCAACCATGATTGTTACCTATTACCATATAACAAAGAAATTAGAGTTTGTTAAAATAAATAGTTTACAATACAAAAAAGTAACAATAACATCAAAGTGGAAGCTGTGTTACGCCAAACGAGGAGAGGCAGCTTGCGTAAAAGATCAAGCTTCGAAATCCTGTCTGTGATTGAACACCCGACTACTGGCACTGATTGGGACGATGCAAATATCTCAACCAGCGCGCACACACAAAGGTTGTTTTTATAACTTTATAATTATTATTTTTAGGGATGTCATTAAAATTCGTGTCAAAAAAACATGGGAATCAAACTGACATTTTTCTTTTTTTTTTTTAAGACAGGAAAAACTTACAAAATCGTGCGGAAATGCGAATAAACTTGTTTGTGCAAGATAAGTCACGTGACAAAACAATAAATAATAAAAACTTTCACCATTCTTAAGTGTTTCGTTACGTGAGTGCTGCAAAAGGCCCGAAAAGGAGGTCTGTGTTTTAAGATTTTTGTTAAGAATCAAATTCAAAGGGGTTGGGAATTGTGTCTGATGACGAAATCTTGACGCAATTTGGTTTATTGAACAAAAAAATAAAATTAAAAAAAAATGACAGACAGGGTTTTTCTTCTTTTTTTTTTTTTTATATACTTGTAAAATCTTTTTGACAATTTTTTTCGGGTTAAATTATTACAAAAAATATTAAATAATAACTTTTAAGCCTGAATTTATAATCACGAAGGCATGATCAGGATTCTCCCTATTTGGAACTTGCCTTATGAGTGTGACAATTATTGTGTATGTATTTCTCACACGATCCGATTCATTGAACAATGAAGAAGAGTAAGACTGAATTGAAGATCGTCTGAGTTAGTGATCAAAGGAGTAATCAAAAAAAAAACATTATTTTGAATGTTTGTTTTTTCAAAGCCAACAGGCTCTTCCCAAATGGAAGTTGATGCAATAGAATCATCTTTACATGGCCTTGAACCAAACTAAGCTATTTCGTTTTATGAGAGCTTCCTTAGAGTTATAAACCAATAATGCCATTTCATTTAATCACATTTTGCCTTAATTCAATTCGTTGTCACTTTAAAAATATATATTTGAAGACTTATCAGAAAAAAACAAAACAAAAAACAACTATATAATTCCATAAACTAAGTGATTGACAGCAATTATTTTTCAAGCTTATATTTTGTAATAATGTATTTTTATTTTTAAACTGCTGAAAAACTTTGGTGATGAAAATTCATTTTTCAGTGCCAGAAGAAAAAAAATGTCAAAGTAAAATATTTTTTTAAAAATCTTAAAAAAAAACAAAACAAAAAAAACAAACACAGTAAACCTTTGACCTTTTTTGGTAATTAAATAAAAGAAAACCATTTTTTAATTAATTTTTTTTACGTGTTATGTTTAAAACAGATTTTTTTCTCTACAAATTTCAAAATTAAAAATATAGTTTTAAATTCTGTTTATATTATCTTTATTGAAATAATTAATAAAAACAAAACACATTTTAATGTTTAAGGAAGTCCTTTACCCCCTTTAAGAATTTTTAGAGCACAAAAAACTAAAGTAAAAAAGAAAAATAGCGTATTCTTTTTAGACAGAAAGTTGTGTTTCACAAAAACAAGTTAGAAAAGTCAATCTTGTAGTAAAAGGAGAAAAATTTTCGTATTATTAATGTAAAAATTGATTTTTTACAAGTATTCCGAAGTTGGAACTTATGTCCTGAAAAAATTCCAAGCTTTCGCTTTGAGGCAGGTGAAAACCAAAATGATGAATGACTTGCAATACAATTTGTAGTTGTCTAAACTTCATTAAAAAAAATAAAATCATTTCTTTTACATATTTTTGGCCGTTATTTTATCAGTAAAAGGGGTTTTTTTTCTTTCGTGAATACGAAAAGTTCTAGGAAAAGTCTATTGAAAAGAGGATAGTTCCACTTTCAAAACACTACAAAAGTCATCATTATTCTTGGCTAACGAGAGACGTACAAGGAGATGCGACGAAGGTCTTGGCCCGACCCACTTTCCGAAATCTGACCAAATGACCAGATATTCTTTTTCTTAGAGGAAGGGTTTCTTGGTCGGGCTCAGAACGTTTCAGCATCTCGTTTTAAGTCATGTGACAACTTTACCGTATAAAAAAAAAAAAGAAAGCATGTTCAAAAGTTGAGTGGCATTTTGGGAGACTTTCCAAGTGAGTTGTCAAAAATTATCTTTAAAAATATCCCCCTCGTGTGTGTGTGTTTTTTTATTTTTGCTTATTGTTAAACATCTGCCCTCTTCAATTTTACACTCACGAAATGAAATACCCTATTCAAAAAGTTAGGATGACAACTTCTGCATCGACGTCAACATGGGTCATATATAAAAATAAGTTTAGTTTTCTTTAGAAGAGAGGAAAAAGTTATGTCGCTTTTTAAACTAACTGAACTTTTTCACTTTAACTTAAATTTTTTATTAGATTCAAATTTTTTAAAAATTTCTAGAATGCAAATTACAAAAACAATAATGATGGATGCTTGGAATAAAAATTAAGCTAGTCTAAAAAAGTACAATCTATACAGGGGGCACCCATTCTTGATTCCTTGTGCCAGACTAATGTAACTTTGGTCGAGAGAAACAGCGAAACGAAATTAAAAACCCACTTGAGTCCTTGAGAGATCAAAAAAATCTTTTTAATCTAAGGACTCTCCAAACAGACGCACAAACACACACTAGTCATCCTCTTTACCCAGACAACCTGTTTGAACAGTTAAGTTTCCGACCCCGACTTCCTCGGGACGTTGCCATTTCTTTCCCTTCCTTTCTTTTGTTTAACAAAAACAACAAAACACTGAAATGTGAAATATAAACCACTTTTTCCTATTTTAGTTCAACAATGTGCAGCCACAACAAAATTCTGACCCTTTACCATTCACAGTATCAAAATCCTGAAAAGTCCTAACAAAAGAGTTACAACACAAGGGACATGTTTATAGCGTGCCCCACCCCCGGGACGACGCCTCTTTCGAGATACTCGACTCTCAACGAGAGAAGCAACAAACGTGTTTTTATTGTAAAAACCGTTTTAACAGATTTCCAATGAACAAATTAAATATTTTTAGTTACAAGCCTTAATTAAAAAAAAATAAAGATTCTATTGATAATTAAAGAGAAAGAAAAGTACAGGCCTTAGCGAAGAAAGAGAAAAATATAAATAAATAGACCAAAATGAAATAAAAAGTTTGAATATGCTTACAACAAGTGCCCCAAAAGAATGTAGAATTTACAAAACGAACAGGGCGCTATGATGCTGTTGAACAGGTTAATCCTAGTGGTGACAATAAGGATGCAGTTTCATTACCGTGACGTTTTAAGACCTGCTGGTCCGTTGCTTGTTGAGGAGACAGGAAAAGAAAGTCTACTAAACAATTTATTTTATAAAGACCGGAACATAGCTAACAATAAAAGGAACAGACACAAAAATTAAATAATCTAAAAGTCTAAGTGTAAAGGCAGAAAGAATAACCCGGAAAATGAACATTTATTTTTATCATTAAAACATTTTTACATAGAAAAGATTAGAAATTACTAATTTATGGCTAAAATCCCCGAAAATGCAAAAAAAAAAAAAAAAATCAAAATAAAGAAATCCTACCAACTTTACTAAAATGACGTGATTTTTTTTTTTGGTGGGCGGAGGGGGTATAAAAAGCATCATTTCTGGAGAAAAAACAGTTTTCTCTTTAATATTCAATTAAACATTTCATTTTTGTATAGCTTTTTTGTTAAGGATTATTTTCCTGTTTTAAAATAAAAACAGTTTCCTTTTCAAAGTTGCTTTCACTTTAAAATAAATTATATTTCTGCTTAAAAAAAAAGCAAAGTATGTTATAACAAATTATGATTACAAAAAAAAAAAAACAACTAAAGCATAAATTGTGAAGAAAAATTTAAGGATTAAAAAATGAGAAAAGGGAAAGGGACATTTCGAAAGCTTATTTAAAATTTTCAAATACAAATAAAAACAATGTTTTATGAGTTCTTCACGCCAACTTAATTGATTGTTCCATTTTTGTCTTTTACAGTTTAGCATTGTATTTCAAGCCGAAATATTTTGGATTATAAGAATTTTTTTTTGTGAGTGAATATTGCATCAACAATTTTTTGAGAATAATATTTCCAAAATTAAGTTTTACTATTTAGCCCATAGCTGAGTGAGTCGATTCATACATTTTCCAAGGGTATTTGTGCGTAAACGAAGCGGGAAAATGTTATTTACTATTGATTGATGGATTAAGGTAAAGTTGTAACTTGACATACAGACAACAATTGGTTTCTGACCGATGATCACTGTTTCGTTACTTTGTAACTTTTTGCCTTGGCAAGGGAAGACTGACTTCTACAATTTCTTTTTCTGCAAAAAGAATTTCTATTGCAGACATTTAAAAAAAGATAAAAACGAAAACTAAACAAGACAAAATCCCAGGCTCTTATCTCAAAAGTGGATAAAATCCCAATCTCAAATTAAATAAATTGAAGAAATTCAAGGAACTTTTAACTCTAATTTTAATTTCAAATTGACACTTTTTTTTTCATATAACGTCGGGTTTTATGGGGTACTAGGATTTTCTAACTATAAAATTGAAATAGCATTGTTAGAAAACATTTTACGGATTTTTAAACCTATCTTTGGATACGATCTCTGTGGTTTGTTTACATTTTGGCACAAACATTAAAAAATACACTTCTTATGGCTTTTTCTTTTTTCAT
The DNA here is from genome assembly GCA_964036315.1 of Acanthosepion esculentum. NCBI lineage: Eukaryota > Metazoa > Mollusca > Cephalopoda > Sepiida > Sepiidae > Acanthosepion > Acanthosepion esculentum. Next base: position 81,814,923 of record OZ038499.1, on the reverse strand, counting down.
ATAAAGTCGGGTCTTGTGCGACATGTACTCCCTATGTGACCGTGGCATTGATAGAAAATGGTTTTAGAGGTTGGATCGATTTTATGAATTTCTGTTGCAAACAGAGCGAACCTATAAACTCGTGAAGTACCCAACAAAAATAGACGATTTTATTACCAGCCACCATAAATTGTGATTTATTTTTTCCGGGCTAAAACTAACTTTTTCCAGTGACTTTTTTACCAGCCCCAAAAAACGAAACAATTTACTTACTACTTTCTCTTTCAAGAGAAAACTAACGTTTCATTATCAGATCTACTTTTCATAGTTTCTCTAATAATGGCTGGGGTACTTACATACTGTGTGCCACTGGTGAATGCAATTTTTTTTTTTCAAAACAAGCAAGTTTTCTCCACTTGATTAGGCGATAAAAAAACCTTTCTAGCTAGAATGTGATACATTCAGCAGGATTCTTTTTTTTTTTTAAATATCATGTCTCTTTCTTTAATATCTGAATTGCCATAACTTTGGGGGGGGGGGCAGTGGAGTGGTTTGCTGTTGTCCCCTCCAGTTTTAAATTTAGCGTTGTCTTTCTCTTAGTCTGGCCACCACCCAAGGCTAAATCTACTCAGCTCTGCCATAACTGGGAGTAAGAGAAATATATTCGCGACTTCCCCCAAGAGCATCAGGCTCTGTTAAAATCTGAAGTTGCACCCCTACCCTGTTTGTACACTAGCAACATCTTTTCAGACAAACCCTAAGTTGATTTTAAAACATTGTTTTTAAAATGCTTTATTACATGATAGGTAGAAGATAAAATCTTCCTTGTCTCTGTAACGAGGAAACGGGGGGGGGGGGGGAATGACTAAAAACCAAGAATAACGGCAATTGTTTGCGAATTCACCCATGCAACATAAGCAGACACGTGGAAGAGAAATGGTCACGTGACTATATGACTAAGTCAGTTTCACAAGCAAAACTTCGGAAATGTAACAATTTTTTTTTTATTGTACCAATTCTGATATATTTTGCCTTCTGTGTTACTGTTAAAAATGTATATTGATATGTATGTTTCAATGCCAAATGTGGGAATTTGTCGAAACAGGACACGTATTGTTTTTTTGGCGAGCGTTAATTTGTCCGCCCCTCCCCACCACCTCGAAAATAAGTCAATTATGGCCTGAGAAAGCGTTTATTTTCGAGAATCGAACAATGGATATTGGAGTTTAGACTCACTGGTTTTAATTTTTAATCAGTAATTATGATAACCAGTTTTGTCTCTACAGCATAAGTTACAAATTGTAAGTTATATAACTTACAATCACTGAAAAAGAACAATTACTTCACTTTGCTTCTTATCAAAAAAATTAATAAAAAAGAAAAAATTTTATTACTCTAAGATACAAATGTTTAATAAAAATCGAACAGTCTTGCTTGAATATTCCACTGGCACCTCTCACTTTCGAAATGTTTTTTTTTTAAGCACTCCAAACTTTAAAAAAATGAGATATCGAGAGAGACGTAAAGCCCAGGAGACCCCATTGCACTAAGGAGCATAGATTGGACTCTTCGACATGGTCAATTACGACTGAATAGCGAGTTCGATCGTCACCGAGTGTTACATACTTTCAGCCTTGTGTCACATAAGCTACGCTTGGTAACTAACTAGGGCTCATGGGTCGCTTTATACTTTTGCTTTGAGACAGGCAGAAGGAAGTAAACTCCTCACATGTCTGTGGTATATATCGACCTTGTGAGGGGGACAAATTAAGTATGAGTAGAAAAAGTTTTGCTTCAGCTATTGATTCTGGGAAAAGAACGTGTCTTTAAAAAAAAAAAAAAAAAAATTGAGCAAATATTTTTCCATAATTTAAAAATTAAAAAAAAAAGTCACGTGTTTCGTTTTAACTACAATACCTGATCTTACCTTCTTATACACAAAAAACAAAAGGGAAATTTAATTTTAAATGCTAATTTATTTATTGCAATAAAACAACACTGTTACGATAACATACGCAGCGAAGTTGAAGAATGAAGTGAAGTTATTTACTACAAACAACACCTCTTGGTTTAGAGAGGAAATTAGAAAAGTAAATTCCATTTTTTTAGGCGTTTTGATCCAAATAAATTTCCTTTCCTGGTATTTTTGTCACTTTCCCAAGAAATCATTGATTTATTTTATTTTTTTTTTTTTTTTTTTTCAGTTATTTTATGCCATGAGTATAGATCGGAGCGATCTTGTTTCGTCGATCAATTACCTCATTTGAATTATATCATCACTGAGCAACCCTATTGCCCTGGCCTTGTGCCAAGTCAAAAAGAAAACGAAACCGGATTCTTATTCGAAAAGAAAAAAAATTCACATTAGCAAAACAAAGAAATTAATTCACTGTTAAGAACAAAACTTAAATTCTCACCATTAAAAAAAACTATTGAGAAACATTTCAATATTGAATCATTTGGGGCGTTTCGCCATGGAACAATGGTTAGCAAATAGTTTCGCAAACTATTTCAGAGTTCAGTAATAATCACCGCATCGCCCACATTTGTTTAACATTGTATCCGATTAAGATTGATGATAAAGTATTCTTTTCAGATATTTTTTATCAGCTACTTATTCAGTTGGGACAGGTACCTTTAATAAAAAGGTCCCAATGATTATTATTACTACTTTTTAAATCTAAGTTTTAAGAATTTTTTTTTTTTTTTACATATAGCTGGGTAAATGTCTTTTTTTTTTCTTTTTTTTTTTAATGCTGCTATGCAATGCAGGAAGTTAACCATTTCTTTAAAACTAAAAAAAAAAACCCACGAAAGCTAAACTGTATTTATCGTAATTAAAGAAATAAATAAAAAAAACTATCAACAAGTTTCTCTCAGTTGAGTACCTGTTCACAAGCTTCGAGTGAAAAGTTTCATATGTAAGAATTAGTCTTTTAAAACGTCGAAACTAGATTCCACGAAGACGGCAACGTCCAACCCAGGAGATTCGGTCACCCAAATAAAAGAAAAAGAAAATAGCCCAGTTAAAGAAGAAAAAAAAATGACCGCTCAAAGGATCAGTAACTTTTTAAACTCTATCCTTCTTCCTTTGCGAAGGAAACTGGTTAAAAAGTGTTAAAATAGTTTGTTCTCAAAAGATATCCGAAGCGAAAAACTACGATCGTATTTAATTTTTAAAAAAAATTAATACTTTATCTCGTTTTATAACGAGACAAGTTTGTAGTCTTTCCTTAAATGGTGAAGGATGCATTTTTATGCGTCTTGTGTTCTGAGGCTGTAGTCTTTTTCAGCACTCGACCATCCGCTTCAAAAGCGTACATAATAATTTAATTACAGCCTAGTTAATAACGAGAAGTATCATTATGGTCTGTACAAGAAAAGAGGAGAGAACGGGCTCCGTCAAAAATAACGGTATGTGTATGTGTTTATTAAGAGAGAGGCAAAGGAGAGAGACACAGGAAATGTTAAACCTCGGCCCTCCACCTCGGCGGGGAGAGCAAGACCTACACAGACACACACACAAACATTAACTAGTCAAACAACTGGGCGGGTGAGAGACAATTTCTTAACAGCAGTTCCTCAACGTAGAGGGGAAACGAATCTCAAATACTTTACACAAATAAAAAAAGATTAATAATCTGAAAATCTAATTTGGAGTAGGGGTGTGAACGGGAAAGAACGTGAGAAAGTAATGGTGTTAAAAAAAAAAAAAAAAAGCAAGTTCACAAAAGACAAAAAAAAAAGGCTACGTGAAATAAAGGCCGGTAGCATGGATTTAAAGGATTTAAGAAAAAAGAAAAGAAAAAGAAAGCTGGTCAGTTAGTTTCTTGCTTGTTCCTGATGGTCTATAATGGTAGTATTAACATCCCGTTTTGTCGTGTACAAGGAGGAAGTGAAGTCGTTGGAAGAAGCGATGCAAATGTAAGCTAGATTAGCTACCCCCACCACGATAAATACCACGTTTTTAGCTAGGGTCGGGTTAAGCCAGTGCACGACTCTCAGTGCTAAGTAAGGTCGACCAACAATCCAAGTAAAACAGGTAAAGATGTAGACATGCACGATTGACTAAATAAGCAAAAAAAGTAATATATTTCTTTTTTTACGGAAGTGTAGCTAGAAAAGGTATCAGTTATAATACAATAAGAAGAGAATGGTTAGATAAAAATAAAAAGGTTCGCTGGTGCCATAGGAAATGAGAATAGAAAGGAAGATGTATTTACACTTGGAAGGCAAATATATATAAATCGTGTCATATGTCTATTAATGCACGTATTAAAAGGACAAAAAAAAAAAAAGAGGGTAAAAGTTCAGATTTAAAATGAGGCACGATGATCTCCCACGTCAAAGACTGACGCATTATAATCTATACAAAAAAAAAAAGAGTTTGGTAAATAAATAACTGTAAAAAAAAAAAAAATGTGAAATTCTGAAATATATGCTGATTGCTAAGAAAGTTACGTGCAGTATAGGCAGTAATGATTACACTGAAGGAAACAGTATGGTTGAGTTATTGTTGTGGTCGGATAGAGGCAGTAGTAGTAGTAGTCCCATGTGGGTCCATAGGGTGGGAGACAAAAATAAGAGAAAATAAAATAAAATAAACAAACAATTCTGTCTCGTACACATTATCCTCCTGGGAAATTATAAGTAAATAAAAATGATGTGAAGGATATTCGACCATTCTTTTATTTTCTCACCGTACCAAAAGCTTAATCTTGAAATATTTGCTTGAATTGTGGCAGTCATCGGCATAGAGAGTGATGATGGTATGAACAAGTATGCAAACATTAGTGTTGATTTTTAAGGAAATCGAATAAAATTATATGCCTATTTTTATTTTCGGATCATTTATAAATGAAATTTGTATACACAAAAAATCTTACCCACCACAAAGCCTTTGAAATTCAAGAAAAAAACGAGAGATAAAAGAAGAAAACTTAAATGTGACAGTATTGTAACTAGTGATTTACTTGCATTTAAAAGATATTAAGCATAACATTCAAGTTGTTTTTATAAGTTAATAATTACGAATATTGAAAAAAAAATACTTTTTTATAAACAGATTGAAAAATTGAAACAGTCTTCAGAAAAAGCAAAAGCCGGCTGTTTAAAAAAAACAGGGGGGGGGGAGATGATGATATTTAAAAAACTTACCAAATAAATAATAACATCAGTATTTACAATATGACTGTGTTGGTAATCTTTTCTTTTTTTTTTAAAAAAAAAAAAAAAAAAAGCTTTTAGTTTTAGAAAAATTAACAATCCAAGAGCCTTAGAGGAGTAAGAAGTCGGATCGAAATAAGTCTGTGTTGTTCGTGATTGCGAACACAACAGAAGCGTGTCTGGTGTGATGTATATATGTCTGCATAATCTTCTTGTGTAAGTAGTGAAACACTAGTAAATAAATAACGTATAGGCGTGTGTGCATAAGTATATGAGCAAAGGCGATCAGAAAAAATAATTATGTGTTGATGTCAATAATAATAATAAAAAAAACTGGCCATACATGTCGGGGTGCAGAAGGTCTAGTTTGTATAGTTTCCAAAAAAAAGAGAGAGTCAAGCGTGCGCAGTTTTAGATGTCTCGGTTCTTGTGGGAAGGAAGGAAGGAAGGAAAGAGAGAGAGAGAGAGTACCTGTTTCCTTTACTAGGAGTTGGCTTGCCGGAATGAAACTAGCCATGTTAAAAAGAAAAAAAATTACATTGTACGACGCCACAAAAACACATACATACATCTACACATACACATATATCTACACACACGACCGTACGTGGATAGAAAACAGACTGACACGGTAGAGAGGAGAAAGACAGACGAGGTGGGGTGTGAGTGGAAGATCTAGCGGAGGAGGTTGGAGATAAGAGAGAGAGGAGAAGGAGAAGGCTGAGACTGTTGCAAAGTGCCCGTCTTGTTGGCGTGAGCTTCGAGCGCGCGCGCGCACACACACACACACTCTTCAAGAGAACACCCCCTTCTTGGTGTGGACGGACGAGCAAGCATTGGAAACAACCAAACCGTGGTGGTAATGGTTGTGTTGTAACACTAGTATTAAATCCTCGCGGTAAAAGTGAGAATAAATGTGTGACGACTGAGTCAGTGGTCTGAGCTAAATAGTGAGGATAAAGCAAAAATGGTAACTAGTTTTCACTCTAAGAACAAGTAAGGCGACGAGCCGTGACGCCCGTTTCGCTTCACTTGAAGAACTATGGCGTGAAATAACGAAGAGACTTAAAAAAATAAAATGAAAATGGGGGGGGGGGGTGATAGTAGAAGGAATTCTGTTCGTCACAGTTTCCGTCTTTAGTTTTTACAATTCAACCAGAACCAGCTATGTGCATTTTGTTGTGGGTTAGAGAATCAATTTCTTTATTTTTAATTCCCAATGTTATTTTTTTGTTTAGCTAAAACAAGTCGACCATCCATGGGTCATGGTCAGATCCAAGTACAAACTCACGAAGAGAAAGAGAGTGAGGGATAAGATTCTCTTCGCGACCCTGACACTGGTGACTAACAGCCCACACCTATTACTTGGAATGAAAGAAAGAAAAAGAACTATCAAGAGAGAGAAAGATAAGAAAAAGATGCAAGCAAGCAGGCAGGCAAGAAAGCAAATCGTAAACCTAAGCTGAGATCTGCATGTATCCGATTTGAATTAATGGCTATGCTTCAGCCAGACGAACACTAAACAAAACCGAGGAACGTGCAGATTGGGTTAGATTTCTTTCTGTGTCAAACTCAATGCACAATCTTACAAGTACGTACATAAGCTCGCCCAGTATCCGTGTGCATTTAAGTGTGTGGGCCAATTGAGTCGGGAAAACCAGCTGTATAAACAGACTACCAATAGGTCATGCTTCGGCACTTATTTCTGTTTAAAGGAGCGCCAACAGCTGATACAGACAACATTTACACACACACACACACACACACACATGTATATGCACATAAGTGTATATGTGTTGGGGAAAGATGAGATATAGATAGAAACGTGGTCATGTAGGCAAAGAGACATGCACAATGAGTAATAGAGAGAAAAATATATCGGTTAAAACGGGGTAAACGACCGACGACTGGACACCACACAAGGAAGGAAAAAATGTTTTACGCCTATTTTTTTATGTATTTAATATTAAATTATTTTTTTTTTACTTAAGGATAATTTTATTTTTCTTCTTTTTTGGGAAAGAGAGCTATTTTAATATATTTTTTAATTAATTTATATTTTATTAAATAAAAAAAAATCCACTCATATATTTTTCAGGATCATCCCCAAAACGGTATATTTCAGCTATATTTTTAAAACAATCAAATCGTTACCCCAACTAAACTATCAAATTCAAATAGTATTCAAATGCACACACAAAAACAAAAACAAGAACATACCATCAGTGGTAGATGCAGAAAAGAACTGTGTTTTAGTCCGATTGATTGCATTTCCCATTCTTCATTCACGAGGAACAGTCACAGTTGACCAATATTCTAGTGGACACCGTTTCCACCATGTTTGCAGTGTGGCCATACAATATAATATATGCACCGAGAGGTCATCTGATATGGTCCAGTGAACAAATACTAGTGTCGAACAGACAAGAACTGACTGTCGTCATGGTCGGCTAACCCTAGCTGGTTTTAAAAACATTAGGTCTCGTCCACCTGCTACAGTCTGATAGACTGACCACAGATAAATATGGAATTAAAAAATAAACAGCATCTGTCACAGATGAATGGTTGAGAGCTCACAAAATTCAACCAGCTGTCACAGTGGAGTGACCATGGAAATTGTGGCCAGCTGTCTGGTGGTGGAATGAACGGTTTTTCTATGGGAAGGGTAGATATATAAAAAGACAGAATAGTCTCTAACACTTAAAAAGGCCTGAATATATATATACGTATTTAGCAATTTTTAAAGAATATTTTTTTTTAACTTTATTACGCGGTTAACCTAAGTGCCTGGTTATGGTGAGACATGAATTTTTCTTTACAACATGCGTTTAAGATCATTTCTCCTTTTTTTCTTTTACTAAAATAAATTTATTTAAAAAGAAATACTTTAAAAAAATACTCTTGCGAGAGATGTGTAATTTGAATTCATTTAAAAATTTAAATGAAAAACGTGACCTCAGAATGCTGACGAACACAAACAATATGTATCCACATGTAATTATTTTCGTCTTTACAGGAAATCAAAAATAGATATCTATTTTTTTAAAAGTTTTGAAATTTAATTAAATGCAAAATATGTTCATAATATCAGTTTATAAATAAACTTAATTTTACGATCATAAATTAAATTATGCATTTTAAATTTTAATTTATTTTTTTAATTGCATGTGTAAAAATATACGCATAAAAATTTTATATTTAAAAAAAATAACTTATGGATTTTTCTATAACTTAAAAATCACCTAACTGTCCTACAATTGTAAATATTTACAATTTCTTCACACGATGATGGCAAAATCGTTGTAAAATATATAAATTAAGACTAGTAAACTTAATATCGCCACGCTCAATTAGGCTGATTAAATTTATTCAGTCCCTAAAAATTGCACATAATTTCTCCGTTTCTATGACAGAGAAAAAATAAAAACTTCGTGAAATGTTCTTACGAGCAGAAACCCATTGTTTAAAAAAGAGAGAAGTGCATATTTCTTACGAATTTCGTTTTCACCCCAGCCAATTATTCAAGTTCAGAAATAAAATCACAAGTTGAAAGAATAAAGAAAGCAACAAAGAGAAAGTGATTCCCAATAATAATCGTTTTCTCAGAAGAAAACTAGCCGAAAATTTAAACTTTATTGTTATCTTTCTTGTCTTTTACCAACATCAACGTCTACACAAACTCCTTTAGATCTGTTAAACAATTAAAGTTTTTTTTAATACACGCTTACGACGACATTCACTAAAAGAGATCCGTTATCTATTTGTTTTGTTTTTTAATAAAATAAAGCAAAACCGGATTAATATCAGTCGATAGGAAGTCAAGACATCAGATTAAAATTAAATTTGCTTATCTTATAATAATAATAATAATAATGTAAATACTCGGGCCCCGAAATTAAAACGGACATTTTCGCCAACATGGAAAAATCTGAAATATATTTGAAATGAACCCCGTGACCAGTTAAAACGATACACAGAGATGTTAATGTATATATGATGGAAGGGGGGAAAGAATGACCATCTTTTTTTAAAAATAGATTAAGCAGAAAACAATAGAGAAAAAAAAAGCCTTTCTCTTATTCGTTGGGGGGGGGGGAGTAAGAAACCTCGTTCGACCCTTCGTCTTCTTCTCCTAAACAACAACAATGGCAATACTAAAAAGGTCTAACAACAATAAAAGCCAGAAGAAGCCAGTTTCAAAGAATCTACGAAGAGATGAACAGAGAAGAGAGAAAAATATTTTACTTACTTAGAACTGATTTATTACACAAAAGTTGAAGTAAAAAGGTTTTTTTTTTTCATTTTGCAGTGGTAAAATCACCAAGCACTTGCTGTGAAGTACTCTACATTGAAAAAGACAATCCAGAGATGGTAGAGCTGCTAATACCCCAGCTAACAGTGTCTGTGTATGTCTCTGTTACACACTATGTATGTGTCACTTCGATTATGTGTGCGGACAACTAGACGTGATATCATGATCCATTTTATTCTATTCGTTTCTCACTCGCTACTGGGCTTTAAGGGGAGATAACTGTTCCTAACGACGGGGCCTTTGCAGTCAGACAAGCTAGCTTGCTTGCTTGCTTGTTGAGTTCGCTTGCTTCACTAACTACTTCACGCATCTTACTGCTCACCTACAATTTAGACTGTTTACACTGGCTGGGTCCATACCGTAGAGCAATACTTTGCAAACTAATTTTCCGCTCCCGTATCGTGAATTAGACTCCTGTCGCCCTGTGCCAAACTATACGCTTTCTCTATTCAAAATCTCCACAACCATTTTTTTTAATCTTCTTACTGTGTACGTAGCCTCACACGTTTCTTCAGACATCGGGGATGTTCTAGCTCTGAATGAATTATAAATATAGTCATGTATCCAATTCATTCATTAGCTTAGCCACAGAGATAGAATCGTTCAGGCGTGCACGTCCAATATATTTACTTCTATTGGCCTGTTATAGATACGGCCATAATCACTGGGTTTACTGCAATTAATTCTTTTTTTATCTTCTTTTTTTTTTTCACTTTTTATTTTTATTTTATTATATCGTTATTCATTTAATCCTAGGCAAAAAAAGACCTCAGTTTAAAAGGCACCCAGCGAAGATTACTCTTTTTAACTTAGCAATGCGATGTGCTTTAAAACCTTCACATAAACGATTTTAAAACAATTAAAAAGTTCAGATTGGTCTGACACAAGGCCCAGTACGATAGTAACCCACGGGATAGTATCGAATCACAATGAATAAAAGAATGTGGGACAAGCTTACTAAGCCATAATTACGCTACGGTAGACGCTTTATCAATCTTAGTTTTAGGGGCACCAAGTAAGGACCGAATTCACTCCAGTAGTGAAAGATAATCATTATGAGATGTACAAACTGAGAGAGAGAATGTGGTAGATAGATAGATACGAACAGACAAGAAGGCTGAGATAGATAATGTAGAGATAGATAGATAGATAGATACAAACAAACAAGAAGACTGAGATAGATAGATAGATACAAACAAACAAGAAGACTGAGATAGATAGATAGATACAAACAAACAAGAAGACTGAGATAGATAGATAGATACAAACAAACAAGAAGACTGAGATAGATAGATAGATAGATAGATAGATAGATAGATACAAACAAACAAGAAGACTGAGATAGATAGATAGATAGATAGATACAAACAAACAAGAAGACTGAGATAGATAGATAGATAGATAGATAGATACAAACAAACAAGAAGACTGAGATAGATAGATAGATAGATACAAACAAACAAGAAGACTGAGATAGATAGATAGATAGATACAAACAAACAAGAAGACTGAGATAGATAGATAGATAGATAGATAGATACAAACAAACAAGAAGACTGAGATAGATAGATAGATAGATAGATAGATAGATACAAACAAACAAGAAGACTGAGATAGATAGATAGATAGATAGATAGATACAAACAAACAAGAAGACTGAGATAGATAGATAGATAGATAGATAGATACAAACAAACAAGAAGACTGAGATAGATAGATAGATAGATACAAACAAACAAGAAGACTGAGATAGATAGATAGATAGATAGATAGATACAAACAAACAAGAAGACTGAGATAGATAGATAGATAGATAGATAGATACAAACAAACAAGAAGACTGAGATAGATAGATAGATAGATAGATAGATAGATAGATACAAACAAACAAGAAGACTGAGATAGATAGATAGATAGATAGATAGAAACAAACAAGAAGACTGAGATAGATAGATAGATAGATAGATAGATAGAAACAAACAAGACTGAGATAGATAGATAGATAGAAACAAACAAGAAGACTGAGATAGATAGATAGATAGATAGATACAAACAAACAAGAAGACTGAGATAGATAGATAGATACAAACAAACAAGAAGACTGAGATAGATAGATAGATAGATAGATACAAACAAACAAGACTGAGATAGATAGATAGATAGATCGATACAAACAAACAAGAAGACTGAGATAGATAGATAGATAGATAGATACAAACAAACAAGAAGACTGAGATAGATAGATAGATAGATAGATACAAACAAACAAGAAGACTGAGATAGATAGATAGATACAAACAAATAAGAAGACTGAGATAGATAGATAGATACAAACAAACAAGAAGACTGAGATAGATAGATAGATACAAACAAACAAGAAGACTGAGATAGATAGATAGATACAAACAAACAAGAAGACTGAGATAGATAGATAGATACAAACAAACAAGAAGACTGAGATAGATAGATAGATAGATAGATAGATAGATAGATAGATACAAACAAGAAGACTGAGATAGATAGATAGATAGATACATACAAACAAACAAGAAGACTGAGATAGATAGATAGATAGATAGATAGATACGAACAGACAAGAAGACTGATATAGATAATGTAGAGATAGGTAGATAGAGATAGATAGATACGAACAGACAAGAAGACTGAGATAGATAATGTAGAGATTTAGATATAGACAGATAATGTAGAAACTTAGATATAGATAGATAATATAGAGACTTAGATATATAGATAGATAATGTGCATAGATAGATAATGCAGTAACTTAGATAATGTAGAGACTTAGTGTAGACTTAGATACAGATAGATAATGTAGAGACTTAGTATGTACTGACTAAGATAGATATGTACAGAGATAGATGGATGG
>OZ038499.1:81792579-81797579 GCA_964036315.1 Acanthosepion esculentum | reverse complement strand
CCGATGATGCCCTAAAGGACAGAACGCATCACACGAAAACTTTTTCCCCCACTTTGTCATACTTCTTTTTGCTAAAATATATGTGGTATTTGGAGACATATTTAGGGGATCATAAATAGAATACGACCTAACGTAATGTTACGCAGCATGAGCCAAATTTTAGCATTTCCATTTCTCTTCCAGACGTAGCAGCAGGATTGGTATGACATCTTTCAATCTGGCACAGGAAATGAAAAGACACACCAAGCTCGTAGCCTGAAATGACAACCATATCGACCCGGAGATAGCGAGCTTCTTGAAAACGGCCAGGTAAACCGCTAGCTCACTCTGTGCAGAAGGTACCCACGGTGATGCATACGAAATTCCCATCGTCTACGATGACGCTGCGGGTCGTAAGTAACGAAGAGCAGACAACTAGTTGTAGAAAAATTACTGTTTAAATCTTAATTTCATCAACATTAGGTGACATGCCGCTAAACAAACAAAGAATAAATGATAAACTATATTGATATCAACTTATTATGGGTCATTTAATGACCGAAATTTAATTTTCTTGGGGAGCATTATTAATTTCTTTTACCATTGTATTGGTGGTAATTTTGATATATTTTACTATGAAAATTGCTGGTATATTTACTATAAAAATGTTTAAACTTTCATCGTTTTTTTTCTTTTTCTATTTTACTGCAGTTTGGGTGTTAACTATTTGCCCGTAGCTGGGATCCTAACAGGTGCTACCACCCTGGGTCAAGGTGAACCTGTGAACAACAGTAATTAAGAGGTGATTCCACGCTCCTCAAAACCTCAGAGGCCTTGCTGCCGGATGTAGTTTATCATCATACCCGGGAGGGATTTATTGTTTAAATATGAGAGTATAAAGAAATTTAGACTTTGGCTGTCGCCATCACTTTTAAAGTTGTCAGAAATAGTCACGAAAAAGCTTTTTTTATATTTAAGATATGAGAAGTGTTATAATTTAATATTTACATGTATTTAAGAAATGTTGAATATCTCTGTTGTGAAAACTCTTTTTGAAAAAGGGTCAACATTATTGTTCAGTTCATAAGTTATAATCATAAATTAAGAATTAATTTATTTTCTAATTAGTACCTGTATATATAGACTGTCCTGGGTATGACGATAAACTACATCCGCGTCCTGGGTAAGACGATAAACTACATCCGGCAGCAAGGCCTCTGATCAGGAGGCTTTGAGGAGCGTGGAAACACCTCATAATTGCTGGTGTTCCCAGGTTCACCCTGACCCGGGGTGGTAGCACCTGTTAGGGTCCCAGCTATGGGTAAATAGTTAATCACCAAACTGGAGTCAAAACACTATGAAAGTGTAAAAATAGGTTTTAATACCAGCAATAAAGTTTTTGAGGAAAAATTATTACATTTTTGAAAGAAAAAATATTATCAGCAATAAAAATCTTGTCGGCATTAAATAACCCATTGAGGTTGATATGCCGTAAAACACAACAAAACAAACCGAACCAAACCAAACCAAACCTGTATGTATAAAGTTAGCTGACTAAAAAAACTTTTGTGTAGTTGCAATAAAGAGGGTTATATTTTTCTTGAAAGATTCTCAGAAATGAAAAGAAAAATCGGAAACGAATTCTTGGCGATCATGCATTTAAGGTTTTGCTGCTAAATCTCAAATATACGAAAATAGATTTACTTTGATTGTTGAAAATATTTGCAAGTAAGTTTGTTAACAGGTTATCATTAATTAATACACAATTATTGATCGTCAAATAATCGTTAGAGTTTGCATCAATTTTCTTCGCAATTTAGCGAGAAAGAGTCATGCTCGTTTTGAATTTAGAACGGTGCACTTTCAAAATATTTTACCCATTCTCATAACCATTTTGAAAGTAATTCTCTACCTTGAGTGACCCTTGAGCCTTGTTATTGGTGAACAAGTATAAAATAGTTAGATAGATAGATAGATAGATAGATAGATAGATAGATAGATAGATAGATAGATACGGATCAGACTGAGATAGATAGATACGGATCAGACTGAAATAGATAGATAGATACGGATCAGACTGAAATAGATAGATAGATACGGATCAGACTGAAATAGATAGATACGGATCAGACTGAAATAGATAGATAGATAGATAGATAGATAGATACGGATCAGACTGAAATAGATAGATAGATAGATAGATAGATAGATACGGATCAGACTGAAATAGATAGATATATAGATAGATAGATACGGATCAGACTGAAATAGATAGATATATAGATAGATAGATACGGATCAGACTGAAATAGATAGATACGGATCAGACTGAAATAGATAGATACGGATCAGACTGAAATAGATAGATAGATAGATACGGATCAGACTGAAATAGATAGATAGATAGATACGGATCAGACTGAAATAGATAGATAGATAGATAGATAGGGATCAGACTGAAAAAGATAGATAGATAGATTGATAGATAGATACGGATCAGACTGAAATAGATAGATAGGGATCAGACTGAAATAGATAGATAGATAGATAGATAGATAGATTGATAGATAGATACGGATCAGACTGAAATAGATAGATACGGATCAGACTGAAATAGATAGATAGGGATCAGACTGAAATAGATAGATAGATAGATAGATAGGGATCAGACTGAAATAGATAGATAGATAGATAGATAGATAGGGATCAGACTGAAATAGATAGATAGATAGATAGGGATCAGACTGAAATAGATAGATAGGGATCACACTGAAATAGATAGATAGATAGATAGGGATCACACTGAAATAGATAGATAGATAGATAGGGATCAGACTGAAATAGATAGATAGATAGGGATCAGACTGAAATAGATAGATAGATAGATAGATAGATAGATAGATAGATAGATAGATAGATAGGGATCAGACTGAAATAGATAGATACATAGATAGATGGATACGAATCAGACTGAAATAGATAGATAGATAGATATGGATCAGACTGAAATAGATAGATACGGATCAGACTGAAATAGATAGATAGAGAGATAGATAGATACGGATCAGACTGAAATAGATAGATAGATACGGATCAGACTGAGATAGATAGACAGATAGATAGATACTGATCAGACTGAAATAGATAGATACGGATCAGACTGAAATAGATAGATACGGATCAGACTGAAATAGATAGATACGGATCAGACTGAAATAGATAGATACGGATCAGACTGAAATAGATAGATACGGATCAGACTGAAATAGATAGATACGGATCAGACTGAAATAGATAGATAGAGTGCGAAATATATATGAATGAACTGAAAGATATATGTGTAGGGAGGCGGGCAAATAAGGCCGTAGCATAACAAAATTAATTATTTACCTTAAATTTTCAAAGAATATATACTATTCTATCTTCGTATTTAATGGAGAAACGTTGGCTTAAATGAATTGACAATAAAGGAGATTACATTTCTATGATTATGCCATGGATGTAATGATATGACCTGTATGCTAATCATCATTTGCCCATAGCTGGGACCCTAACATTTACTACCACCCCGGGTCAGAGTGGACCTCGGAACAACAACAACACTGACCCGGGGTGGTAGTAAATGTTAGGGACCCAGGTATGAGCAAATGATGATTAGCAATACAGGTCATATCATTACATCCCTAGCTTAATGATAGAAATGTAATCACCCGATCAAAGGAATTTCCACCGGATGTACTTTATCGTTAGACCCAGGACTGGTGAAACTTAAGTAGAGATCCGAACTTAATCACTTTTTGTTTGAGGTGTGACGCTGTGAAGCATTTTCCCTCCTCCTAATAGCCTAGGCGTAAAAACCTGTTGACTACTGTTTAGGTAGGTGTCTGCCTTTCAGGATATTTTTTTCTTAGTCTCTTTATTTTCCCGTTTCCTTTGTTTTTAACTATATTCACTGTTAGCAAATTTTTGTTTAGTTTACTGGCAGGATTTCCGTTGATTGTACAAAACTTTATATATATATATATATATATATTGTTATATATATATATATATATATATATATTGTTATCTTATATATATATATATTGTTATATATATATCTCATATATATAGATATATATATATATATATATATATCTCATATATATAGATATATATATATATATCTCATATATATAGATATATATATATATATCTCATATATATAGATATATATATAGATATATATCTCATATATATAGATATATATATATAGATATATATCTCATATATATAGATATATATATAGATAT
This sequence comes from Acanthosepion esculentum, assembly GCA_964036315.1. NCBI lineage: Eukaryota > Metazoa > Mollusca > Cephalopoda > Sepiida > Sepiidae > Acanthosepion > Acanthosepion esculentum. The sequence continues at coordinate 81,793,308 of OZ038499.1, read as the reverse complement.
ATATCTCATATATATAGATATATATATAGATATATATCTCATATATATAGATATATATATAGATATATATCTCATATATATAGATATATATATAGATATATATCTCATATATATAGATATATATATATATATATATCTCATATATATAGATATATATATATATATATCTCATATATATGAGATATATATATATATATATCTATATATATAGATATATATATATATATATATATCTCATATATATAGATATATATATATATATCTCATATATATAGATATATATATATATATATATATCTCATATATATAGATATAGATATATATATATATCTCATATATATATATAGATATATATATATATCTCATATATATATATAGATATATATATATATCTCATATATACATATAGATATATATATATATCTCATATATACATATAGATATATATATATATCTCATATATACATATAGATATATATATATATCTCATATATACATATAGATATATATATATATCTCATATATATATAGATATATATATATATCTCATATATATATATAGATATATATATATATCTCATATATATATATAGATATATATATATATCTCATATATATATATAGATATATATATATATATCTCATATATATATATAGATATATATATATATCTCATATATATATATAGATATATATATATATCTCATATATATATATAGATATATATAT